>PVKA01010155.1:0-65445 GCA_004027165.1 Ctenomys sociabilis | reverse complement strand
TTTGATTTTTGTCTATCTTGGTATGATTTTATTCAAATTTATTGCTCAAAAGGTTCATTTTTCTTGGAAATGTGCTGATTCAGAAATTTTAAATCTTCAAATATTTATTGCCTACCCCTTTCTACTTTGAGAATTTTAATTATATGAATGTAAGTTTCTTGATTTTTGGCACAGAGTGAACTATTATATGACTGATCTATAAATTATTCATTTTTATTTTGGATAATTTTTACTGATATATTTAAGTTTGTAAATTTATTTACAATGTGCAATCTATTATTAATCTTATGCTATGTATTCATCTCAGAAATATTTCTCTAAAATTCAAAAAATACTGAACAAATATATTGAATAAAAATAAAAATTAAAACATATGTAACTTGAAAGTATTCCCTTTGTTTACTGTAGTAATTTATTTTGGGATCTAGTTATCCATTGAAAAACAGCATTGACCAGCTTTTTGTCTCCCTGTTAACCTGTGTCTGTTGTTGTCTAAAGTAGCTGACACTCTAATTGCAACAAATTATTTCCACAAAATAATTTTGGTCTTTTATTATATCATTGCTAAAGTTTTATAATGTGATATTAACCATGTGGGTATAGGGGGAAAATTACATTCCATTCATTAGTATAATTTTTTTTATCACAGAGGTCTTTATCCAAGTCATACACTGTTCCAAAATTGTAGTAAAAGGTATGACAAGAATAAATAAATAGAAATAAATAAATAGAAGGTATGAGATGTGTAGACTCTTTAACATTGAAATACATCTTAGCACTACTTATAATTATTTAAACTGGAAAATAAATAAATATTCTGGGGAAAATCAGATACCCACAAAGCCAAATTTGTCTTAAGAATACTGAATAAAATCACCTATTTTATTTAGTTATTTATTTTTATTTACTTTATATGTGTCTTGTACAGGGTCTCACTGTGCAGTTTGGACTTAGTAGTGATCCTGTTTTCAGCCTCCTCAGCATTAGGATTATGGTGTGTGCCACCATGTCCAATCTCGACTCAGCATGGCATGTGGTGCCAGGGATCGAACCCTGGTCCCTGTGTTTGCCTAAGCAGGAGTTTAGTTCACTGAGCTATTTTACCAGTCCAAAGTCAGGTACTTTATTTATTTATGTATTTATTTTTATTATTTTTTTTATGAGCAGAATAGATTTATTGAGGGAAAGAAAGCTCCTATCCGAGAGAGGAACAGGAGGGGGGGACCTGAGTGGGTAGTTCCCCCCCCAAAGTCAGGTACTTTAAATCCAGGAAAATAGTGACAGGGGCTGAGGTAGTTTGTTCTGCTTCCCACCCTGAACACAGTATAAGAAGTTTAGGAAAACTCAGCAATAATAAGTAAGTTGGAAATACATAGAGTCCAAAGGAAGATAGTCTGTGTGTGTGTGTGTGTGTGTGTGTGTGTGTGTGTGTGTGTGTGTGTGTTTCATCATAAAGATTTCCTATTAAATTATTCCCCAAATATTTCCATTAAATTATTTGAGTAGAATAATATAATCCTAATGAAACAATGACCTAATATTACCAGGAGTCAGATTGTCTGTGTTTAGAAAGAAGCCTTCCAATTTGCTATAAGCAGTTCTGTAACCTGCTTCCTTGATTTTTCTTCTCAGTGCACTTTCTCTCGATGTATGTTTTGTTCACTTTAAAAAGTAAAAATGCTAAGGTTAAGGAACAGCACGTATTAACATGTTCTTAGTTCTTTTATATTTTATGCCTTAGAGAATTCCTGTTATTTATAAATAGCATTTCATCATGTGTGAATTTGTGGGTGTGGTATCAAAGATGCTTTTGCTGACTTTGTAAAATGTTTAATGTTTGCTACAACCTGTACTTAATTTACTTAACATTAAAAACAAAGGAGGGGCTGGGGCCATGACTCAGTGGAATAAGCACTTTCCTGGCAAGCACAAGGGCCTGAGTTCAGTCCCCAGTTCCTCAAAAACAAAAACAAAGGAATTTTCCTGTGAGTGTTATAAATTCATAAGCAAAATGCCAACTAGTATGACAAGTTAATTTTATTTATTTATTTATTTATTTATTTATTTTAGGGAAGGGTCTATAGGGTATTCAAGGTGTCATTACTAGATCGGACTCCTAATCTGCCTGTTTATAGCCTCCCAAGAGCTAGGATTACAGGCACATGTCATCAGACCCAGTCTCAGTTGCTGTCTCAGCGCGCCCCGGGGGTGGGGCCAGTATGGCAGGCCTGGGGATCAAACCCGTGGCCCCTGAGCCTGATTGATGGCACTTTAATCCATTGAGTTGTTTGGCTGGCCCTAATGTTTTTAAAATTTGAGTTTAATGTACTCAATTTTGAGTTACATTTTCATTTACTTTGAAATATTTTTAAAGTTACATGTTGAAATAAGAGGCATTAAATTTTATTGAAAGTATTTCTCAGCATTAAGTGTGCATATATTGAGCAAATGCTGGAGGAAATTAACAAGACTTACTTACAATCAAGTTAATAGAATATTTCTGGTATGCTATAATGTGAACAGTTCTGTGGATATTTATTGAGAAAATCTGTGAGTCTAGGAAATCAATACAAATTTTCCTGGAGGCCATATTTGAATTGCCTATTTGTTGAAGAGTATCTGTTTATTGGTTTTAATTAATTAATCACTTGCCATTTTATGGTATAGAAAAATGTTTTCCGTGAATGGATTACTGGTATGCTACAATACTGTGTTCCTCCACCCTGAGATAACACATGGGGCCTGGCGTTGGCATACACAGGTTTGTCCTGCCCAGTTATAAGCAGATTTCCTCCTTTGCCCCAGTCCCCATGCATTTTTTACCATTTTCCACTAGTCGTGCTATGAAAAGTACTGAAAAAAAAAAAAATGGTATAGAGAAATGCCATTGTGTAAAGTATTGGAATCTCCAACATAAATTTTCAAAGGATCACAAAGGCAAGATAAATAGCCAGGTTTTAATCTAGTCTTATACATTAAATTCATCATCTAAATTCATACTAGTTATTTAGAGAAATCATAAGATTCTGATCTTTTATAATTACTCTTCAGGGTTTATCCTTTGAAAATGTTTTTAATGTTCATCTGTGTTGTGTGAGAGTTTGTTTTAAAATGAATAATATTCTGTATTTATGTACCTTATTTTTCTAATGCTTTAATCTAATGATGAGCATTTTGATTGCTTCTATTGTTGGCTGTTGTGAATAAGAGTGCCATTTGAGTCCCTGTTTTTACTTCTCTTGATTATATATATACCGAGTATCAGATTACGTTTTCGTTTTTTTGAAACTATAGTTACATTTTATGTAGCATCTACATCAGTTCATGATCCAAATAGCAATGCATAGGCTTCTAATCTCTCCAACCTCACTACTTCCTTGTTTCCTTTATGACAATAGCCGTTCTAATCCATATAAAATAACTCATTGTAGTTTTCATTTCATGTATTGAGCATCTATCTGTTATTCATTGCATATGGTTACTTGGAGGTGGTGATGGTTGTGGCAGTGGCAGTGGTGGTAAGGGATGATTTATAATTTTAAAACATGGTCTTGCTAAGTCACTGAGTTGCCTAGACTGGGCCCTCCTTCACAGGGCAGCCTCCCAAATGTTGAGAGATTACAAGTGTGTGCCTCCATGCCCAGCTGGCTGTATAATTTTCTCAACTTCTGTGATCAAAAGTGTCCACATTTTGTCAAAAAAAAGAAAAAACATGTGTAATTAGATCAACTTAAACTTTTTTTTTGCAGAGGACATTCTAACCTCTGGGTCTCATAATTCTTACCTGAAATTCATCAGTGCTCTCAGAGAATTCATGAATGGCCTACAATAAAGCAAAATACTATAAGCTTATCAAAAAGATCTGTTGATACCTCAAGGCTGAAGAACTCTTGATCTAGTCCAGAATTATCTCAACATTATAAGTATCCTTTAAATTTCTACTTTATACTTTTCCTTATTTTTCAAGGTGTTTTAAACACACCCCGTGTGTGGTTTTTTTTTCCATAATTAAGTGCTAACTTATTTTAAGAGTAAGTCAGTGTTTAGCTCTTCAACTTTCATTAAAAGCAAATGTAAAACTAAGAAATGAATGTTTTATGGTTTTAAAATTACCGGCCTTCTGTCAGAGTCACAATATTCTCAGATAGATTTCTGTCTTTCTAAAGAATTAGGCAAGCTTTACAGCTATAAAAATGAGGACAGGGGTATTTACCATTGAATCCATTTCAACTAAATTTATTGCAATAAAATATTTACATTTGAGTTTTTTTTAATAAGCTTTTACTGTGAAGAGAATGTGCTGGCTTTATAGCTAAAGAAGCAGTGTTTGCCACTGACTTCATTTCACTGAATTTCACTAAGGGAAAATATATTTGAGTCCTTTGTAATGAAGTTTTACTGACTTTTCTGTGTCATCTTTACATATCATTTCCTTAAATATTTTTTAAAAGTGTTAAATTTTAATTTTTATTGATCCCATATTAAGAGCAATGTGAGAAAATTCTTATTAAGGGTCTGTCTTAGCTAGAATATGTATGCATAGTACAGTATATACACTTGTGTTCAACTTAAGATTTTTTGAAGCCAGGCGTGGTGGTGCACGCCTATAATCCCAGCACTCAGGAGGTTGAGTCAGGAGGATCATTGTGAGTTCAAGACCAGCCTGGGATACAAAGTGAGCCTGAAATGCATAGTGAGACCCTGTCATAAACACACAAACACACACACACACACACACACACACATTCTATGAAGACCTTCCTAGGACATCTTTCTAACTTTGTTCAGCCATGTTATCTATACATTAGTATTTTAGAGGAGATATAAGCATACTCCCAAGTAGGGTTTATATTCCTGTACTATTCAGTTTACCAGAGTAGCAAACCCATGATAGATTTTTTTTTCTTTGTACTAGGGATCGAACTCAGGACTTTGTGCTTGCGATGCAGATGCTTATTCCATGAGCTATATCCCTGACCCTATTTTCTTTTTAAAATAAAAGGTGTTAATATATGACTTTTCCTAAACTAAAACCTCGGTATTCAGGTTTAATTGCAGTATTGGCACTTTGTGATAAATAAGTGGGCCTTGAACTGCAGTTTGGGCACTTGGTCTCTAAAAGGTTTACTATCACTGCACTATACAGTAAGGGCATCCTTTCTTCGAGGTGAAAGATACTTTCCAAGACTCTCAGTAGAAAATTATAACAGTGTGCTGACATATCTGAATTGCCTGAATTATTACTGTTATATAAAATAAAGACTACTTGAGTACAGGCCCTGTGATAGCACAGTAGTCAGATATTTTAGACAGCTGCTAAATGAGTAATAGCCTATAGAGAGTGGAATGGATACAAACACAATTATCTATATTGTGGGCTAGATGGAATGAGATTGCAGCATACTAGAACAGTACATTTAAAACTTCTGATTTATTTCTAGAACGTTCCATTGTCTGGAAACTTTTCAGACTGCAGTTGTCCATGTCCAACTGAAATAAAGGAGTATACTTTAGCTATACCTATGTTTCTTCCTCTGTTTGACAGGAACTTTATGGTCTAACTTAACTCTAGCTATTTTTTTAAAGCTCTGTTATCTCTTAACTAACATTTATGCTATGCATTTTTTAAATTTCTTTTTGCAGTACTGGAGATCAAACCCACGACCTCTTATATGCTAGGCAAACTCTTTGGTGATCTGAGCTATCCCCAACCCCTACCCCACATTTTTAAATTGAGACCAAGTTTTTAATTCTGGGTTTCTTTTATAGCTATATGCAGGAGCTATTCTTGAAGTCTGTGGATGAAAATTGGGGAGGTTCCCACAAGTCCAAGGTAGGTAGTAAACTGTTTAATCATTTAAAATTAGCATTTCACAAAAATAATTTCATTAAATGTTCCCTAGAAAATACCTTTTTATGATTTTACTTTTTCAGTAATACATGATTTTTTTGCTTTTTTTATCAAAATAAAGTTTTATAGTAATTAGTGGCTACTAGATTACTGTAAGAAAAGATAATGTATAAAACTTAGATTTAAAATACAACATGTGAAATAGTTTTCTTAAAATAACCTTTCTTTTTGCATGACATAAATTTTACAATAGCCTTTACTGGATAAAAATAATTTTTAAACACATTCTAATATACAGCATTTTAACTGTGGATTGATTTCCATAAAACTCTGCATTAAATGACTATAGACCAGCACAGTATGACAAATGACCAAGAAGAGAATTAATTGTAATACCATAGTATTTGGTATATATAAAACAGAATCATGGTGCCAGGGAGATGACTCAGTGGAGTAAGTGCTTTCCTGGCAAGCACAAGGGCCTGAGTTCAATCCCCGGTTCCGCCAAAAAAGAAAACAGAATCATAATGTGTATACCTTCACAGGGAATTTTAATGGTAAATATGTTAAAGAATAATTGTGAAAATGTGATTTTTTATATATATACATATAAATGAGTGATAGAGCTTTGCATTTCTAGAATTTAGACTGAGGCTTTCTAATGTGCCCTCCTGTGTCACTTGAAAATTACTTTTATGAAACTGATCTAAAGATAGCAAAGCTCCTTTTGTTCTTAACCAAAATTTGTGTTATTTTCATTTTTTCTGATTTCCCCGTGATTTCTTTCCTCTTTAGGAAAGAAATTTTTTAACATTTCTTAACACGTGCCTTTTCTTCTTGCCTGGCATGCATAAAACCCCGTGTTAAAACAAAACAGAAAACCCTGTGTTAGATCCTCAACAATGCAAAATAAATTAATATGCACATGTAAATATTTAGCATACAGTGAAATGAAGCTACCTCCCGAGCAAGCTACTTCAATTGTTTATAATAAAATTTTGCTCATTTTATTGCTAAAATTCATAATTTTTGAACATGGGAACATTTTTCATAAGGCCCACCATTACCTCTAGTTGGCCTTTGTGGGGTGTCAGGATTTACTCTCTTGTTAATAGATCCTAATCAATATTATAATTAGTTGATTTACCAGTGTTTTGCCCCTACCAAACTAGGAACTCCCCCAATGTAGAATTTTAGCTTTCTATCATTAATTTACCAAAAGTCCGAGGGCCAGGGAGACAGCTCTGTAGAATAAGCACTTCCCTGACAAGCGCAAGAGCCTGAGTTCAGTCCCTGGTTCCACCACAAAAAAAGAAAGAAAGAAATCACTTGGGGCCTCCGGGGATGGCTCAGTGGAAATAAGGGCTTCCCTGGCAATTGCAAGGACCTGAGTTTCAATCCCCAGTTCTGCCAAAAATAAAATCGGGGCAGGCCAAATAGCTCAGCGGATTAAAGCACCTGCAAGCAGGTGCAGGGGCCAGGAGTTTGATCCCCAAGCCTGCCATGCCAGCCCCACCCCCAGGGCATACTGAGACTGCAATTGAGATTGGGTGTGGTGGCACATACCAGCTCTTGGGAGGCATATCACTAGAAGTCACACACACAAATATATATCTAATATATATGCATATATATATTATACATATATATTATACATATATAATATATATACTATATAATACATATAATATACATATATTATACATATATAATATATATATTTATATATGTATATGTCGTTCAGTTGTATCCCTTTTTTTTTTCAGTAACAGTGTTGGGTAGATTTTTGGTATATATAAAAAAAAAATTCAGTGTTTTTTTTTCCCATAATTTTATTGAAAAACAAATAGCAATGAGACAGTTTCAAATCAAATTAGTAGGACAGTCTCAATAATTAATAAATTGCATATTGTTTTCTTAGTGGTTATTTGTTGTACAAGATGCAGACATGATACTCTTACACTATTAGAACAGATCCCTCTATTCATTGAATTAAGAGAATGTAGCTGTATATCTGTCATAACTATTTTGAATCTACAGATATAAAATGGTCATTCAGTTGTATCCTTTCACAAAAGGGAATCTACTAAAAAGCTTGAGCTTACATTGGTTACTTACTCTTGATCAACTTTAGACTTCTCATATACCTTACCTGATTGTTTTGTACTAATAAGTCAAATGTTTTTGTCAGTCTTACCTCAGTTATCTTACTTCCATTCTCCCCAGCTTCCCTTATTGAAGGGAAAAAAATATCTATGTCTAGATATTTTTAAGTGCCTTAGTTGTCTTTTGAGGGTAACTCAAGAGTTATAATTTTGTACACTTGAAGACTGGAATACCTTAGTAAATTTTTTTAAGTACTTCTGGGTGTGGGGTAGCATATTCATTTAGAGTTATTCTGATTCATATGTACTTATTTCTAATCAACAGGAAAACACCCAGTTGTACATGTAACCTTATATATAATAGTTCATAAGTGTTAATCATATCCGCCATAAGCTCTTAAAATCAATATAAAGCTATGTGTAACTGTTACATGATCAAAAGATCATTAGATCTAGCCAAGCATGTTTTATCTCCTTTCATTTACTTTTCACATGTGTGTTTTTGAAAATAGTTTTCTTTAACTTCAAGGCTTCTACTTCTCTCTTATGCCCCCATCCCAGGTTGCACTATCTATAGAACTGGAAGGAAGATAGATGAACATTTCCAAGCAGTGTGCACAGCAAAACTTAGCTTGTAGTGGCCAGTGTAAAGGACATGCTAGGAATCTGAAGAAAATGCTGAAACATTTGATCTACTTTTAATCACTTTTGTATATTTGATCATTTTGAACTGTTTTTTTTCAGAAATCAGAAATCTAAAAAAAAACTCCAAAAAATGTCACCAATCTTTTTTTACGAGCAGAACATAAACTAGAAGCTAAGATACTTTGCTATTTTTCCAAGTTGGTAGACTTTGCTTAGCTGTTGTATACTACCAGGGTCCAGTGAACTCATTTCTTCTTTGACCTTTCCTATTTACACTATTCTTGCTATTTGTAAGGAGGAAAAGGAGGAGGACATGAAGGGGGAGAGAGGGGAAGGAGGAGGAGGAGTATTGTATTGTTTTTATTTCTTAGATGTTCTCGAGAGAATAAAAAAGAATTTTACTGACATTTTCAGAGAATAAAATTTATTTTATCTTCAGTTATTATTTTCACAGAGTCTGAGTGTAGTGGCGTAGTGGCGTAGTGGCGCATGGCTGTAAACCCAGTGCACATCTCTAATCCCAGTGCTGGGAAGGCTGAAAACAGGAGGATTACTGTGATTCTGAGATACATAGTGAGACCCTATAACAACCAAATGCATTCTAAAAAATTTTTAAAAGCATTTGAGTTAACTTCTGTGTTTGGGGCTCTGCTGGATTTGATCCCCAGCAGTACAAACAAAAGGAAAAGGAAAAATTAACACATTTTTATCAGTTGTTGCTGGAGATTGAACCCAGAGCCTGTTTTATATTCTAAATATGTGCTTTATTATAGGTTTCTTTTTTTTTTTTGAAGAGTCTACAGAGTGTACAGAGTCTCATACTAGATCGGACTCATAGTGATGGGCCTGTTTACAACCTCGCAAGAGCTTGGATTATAGGCACATGCCACCACACCCACTCTCACTTGCTGTCTCAGCATGCCCCCCAGGGGCAGGGCCAGCACTGCAAGCCCTGGCAATTGAACTCCCAGCCCCTTATTGTAGGTTTCTTAAAGTTAAAGAATTCCATTTCCTCACATTGTCATATGGCCTTGTCCAATGCCATGAGTACTTTTTAAGTCCTCAAGTAGTTGCTGAAAGGTTCATTTACTGCTTGTAAAATGTGATTTGCCTACAGGGTATTTAATACATACTTTTCTTTATTCAAAATTACTGTTTGTGAACCTATACTTAGCAGAGAAAAAAGGAGCTGGTGAATGTCGTCACTGTGACTCATCTTAATATTTCCTTTCAATTTGTTCACTCATCCCAGCCCATTAATTCTGTTATTATTAAACGTGTTAAGCTGTGTTTTGGTTACAAAGATTTAAGAATATTTCTTTTCCTGGGGATATTTTTTAATACATTCCATATTTGTTGTCTTCGTAGTGTTAAGAGAGATTTTTTTAATAAGAAAGGTAAATTAATACAGTGAAACTGTATTAGATGGCATTTTACATAGGCACACGTATCTGCCAAAGAGTTAAAATGCAAGAAAATATCCTACAACTATTTTCTGTAGGAATTCAGAAGTTTATAGAGTAAACAGTCCTAAAGGATATAGTTAATAGAGAAAATGCTATCATCAGGCAGAATCACAGTTTTATTTCAAACTAAATTTTGCAGGAAAAGATTAAACTGGTTATCTAAATATCTTACAAAAAAATCCTTGAAAAGAAATAAAGGCCACTTACAATCATTTTGTTGTCCTAAATAACAAGTATAAAAGGACATTTGTAATGACACTTCTATATATAGATAATTCTAATACTATTCACCTAAAAAATAAATTATCCAAAGCATATGTGGTGCTTTAAAATCTTAAGGTTAAAATGATGAAAATTATTTTTAAAACTGGTATTAAAAACTATCAGGTAGATAGTTACAAGTTTGAAGCCAGCCTGGTCTACATAGTGAGTCCATAGCTACCCTGAAGTGCATAGTGAGTCCTGTCTTTAAAAAAAAAAAAAAGCTGGGCATGGTTTACACACCTATAATCACAGCACTCAGGAGAATGAGACAGAACCACCACAACTTCAAGGCCAGCCTGCGCTACAAAGTGAATTCAAGACCAGCCTGAACTTTATAGTGAAACTCTCAAAAAGAGAAAAAATAAAGTAAATAAGACAGAGAGCTATCAGATGTCTAAATGAAATATGACTCATTTCTTTATTGTTTTAATTTTTTTGACTCATTTATTTTTAAAAATACAAACTTTAATTCAAACAATTAGACATGATAATTATTGAAAATTATCTGTAAAAATCAAAAAAGAGGGAAATGTTCATTTAAAATTTCCCCTAATTTGGTTCTCAGATTTATCCTTTATTGAAACCACGACAGCAAGCGCAAGGGCCTGAGTTCAATCCCTGGTTCCGTCAAAAAAAAAAACTATGACAGCATTCCTAAAAGATTTTATTTAATACTTCCAGGTTTTTTTCATTTGCAATGAAAGTGGATAAATATCCATCCTATTCCTCATAAAAATTATAGGTAACTAAACTGATCAGGAACCTGCTACAAATCATTACAGTTGTTATGCATCAGAGGTGTTTGCTTCTATTGCACTCAATACTGAACAGGTCAATATGATTTTTAATGATTGGTACATATTAATTCACCCATCTAATAGCCTTTCACACTGTTAGATTATTTCCAGTTTTCCATATTTTTTATATTTTAAAGGATAATTTTAAAACAATGATTTACAGACTTTCAAAACAAGATTACAGGAAATTAACAGTGATTATTATATTGCATGTTTTCTTCAAAGTAGTTGCTCAGATTACAAAATATAGACATGCAAGCCATTCTTTTCAGTGAACTAATAGAAATTAGTAGTATAAAAAAAGAAATGAGTAGTATAACTATCTTCTCTATTTTATAGGATAAACCGACTTGTATCGTTAGATGGATGCAGCTAGAGACCATACTCGTCTCAAGTGAAATAAGTGAGACTGTCATGAGTGTACATCATATTGTCTCCCTAGTGTAAGAAAGAGTAAATAAGATCCAAAATACACAATAGGTATTGTGAAAGGAAATGGGACGGATCAAAGGGAAAGACCAATTGGGATGGGGGAAGAAATACATACATATATATACAGTTTTCCATATGTTGCTATCAGAACATTATATAAATTGTTTCTTTAGTATAAAGAAAGTGCTAGGTATACCTTAGTAGTTTTTAAGGCTTTGTACCTTTTTAAGACCTCCAGTTCATTTTCCTAAATACTTTTCAGGAAGTTAATAGTTTGTCCTACAACATACCCCCAGCTAAATCTTTTTCTTTCTCTCTGCTCATGCTTTAATATTCTAAATATTCTTTAGTATTATAAACTATTTTACATCTCCGCTGTACTATTATTTTGTTAAACTCTAATTTCAGATTTGATCAATTTGAAAAATTAGTGTCTTAAATAAAATATTTAGTATTGTTAATATAGTGTCTCCATTTACTTGCTTTTTTTTTTTTTCCAGAACCAGGGATTGAACTCAGACCCTTGCACTTGCTAGGGAAGTGCTTATTCTATTGAGCCATCTCCCTGGCCCCTGCATTAATTATCTGTTTAAATTACTAAATTTCCTTGTATTTTTCCATATATGACATAGTGTTTCATTTGTTATCTCCAGCTCTAGTATTAGTCTTTGTAGCTGGCTTGAATTTGGATGTAAACAATTTAAATCATTTTTCTTTTTAGCTTTCGTGAGAAGTGATAAGCCCAAACTGTTCAGAGGACTGCAAATCAAGGTAGGATGATTATAATGAAATTTCTTTTCCTAGTGTCACTTTGTGTCTTTCTGAATTGAAATAAGTATTTGTTTAATTAGTAAACTTTGTTATTAGAAGTTTTAGATTTATGAGAAAGCCAAAAGGAGAATGGCTCCATTAATTCTTTGGCCCTCATCGTCACCCTCAGTTTCCCAGGATACAATAATTTTCCTTTGATGCATATTGAAGTAACCTTGATGTGCTATCCATAGTTTGCATCAGGTATCATCCTTTGTGTTGTATAATTCTTGGAGTTTTGTCAAATGAATTATATCTTGTGTCTACTGTTGTAGTACCTCTTCCAGAATATCCTCTGCTCTAAAACTCCTCTGTACATCACATCCCTCTCTTCTCCTCCAGCCACTCATAGCCACTGATGTTTCCCTGTCTCTAGTTTTTCCAGAATGTCACATAGTTATAGTCATAAAACATATTACATTTTTAAATTTGTTTCTTTTTTTTTCTTAATTTTTTTTATATATTAGGGAAGGGTCTACAGGGTTTCAGGGTCTCAGTATTAGATCAGACTCATAGTGACCTGCCTGCTTACAGCCTCTCAAAAGCAGGATTTACAGGTGCGCCTCACCATACCCAGTCTCAATCGCCATCTCAGTGCGCTCCGGGGGCTGGCATGGCTTGCAGGTACTTTAATCCACTGAGCTATTTAGCTGTTAAATTGTTCTTTCACTTACAGTTTGCATATAAAATTCTCCAGGATCTTTTTCAATGGTTGTTTTGTTTTGTTTTGTTTTGTTTTTTGAACTTTCTGTGAAGCTTTATTCCAGAGGAGCTCAGTCCTTCTTGACAGCTGCCTTCCTCATGGCAGCCAGCATATTGCTCTGCTCCTCCCGCTTCCTCTTGGCGTGGATGTGCATCCCCACCCTTTTCTTGATGAACTTGAGGTCACACTTGACCTTGGAAACCTTGAGCAGCTCCATGATGCCCCACTCATTGGGGGGTGGGGTAGGGGGCAAAGCCACACATCTCCCGGATCATGTCCTACATGAACTTGGTGTGTTTGGTGAGATGTCCATGATGGTGGCTATGCCTCAGTTTGCTCATATTCATAGTCACCTTGTGGACCTTGTTGAGGCCCATGGCCATGGGATAGCAGAGGGCCATGGCTACTCTTCTTCGATGGTTGCTGTGGCAGAAGGCTTTTTCCATGTCTTAATAATTCCTTTTTATTGCAGAACAATATTCTGTGTTGACATTTCATTTTCTATTCATCTGTGGAAGGGAAATAGATATTTTGCTTGCAATTTTTAGTGATTATCAATACTAAAACTACTGTAAACCTTAGAGTTTCTGTGTATATATAAGCTTTTTACTCATTTAGTAACTTCCTGAGAGTTTGATTACTGGATTATACAATTAAGATTGTCTAATTTTAACAAGAAATTACAAAATTCTTCCAGGGTATTATGTCAAATTGCATTTGTCCTGATGGTGAATAAGGGTTCCTGTTGCTCCACATGCTCACCTCCCCCTTAGATACTGTATCTATTTATTGTTTTACCAGTTCCAATGTAGGGTATTTTAATGTACTTGTTGGCCATTTGTACATCTTCCACAGAGCATTATCTTTTGCCCATATTTTAATTGAGATATTTGTGGGAGGTTGATTGGGTGTAAGGGTTCTTGATATATTCTGGATTACCCTTGATAGGTATATGATTTGAGAGTGTTTTCTCTTCTCCATCTGTCCATTGTTTCTTTTAATATACAAAAGCTTTCAAGTTTTGTGTCCTGTTTGTCTCCTTTTGCTTTTTTCTCTACTTTTTAAAATTTATTTTGGGGATTTTTTTTTTTCCAGTCTTTCAGACAGTCTTTAAGAATTCTTTGCTAGAGCCTAAAGATTTAACACAAGGGCCTTTGGGGATATTTAAAGTTTAGTACTTGCTAAAGTAATTAGTGTTGTGATTTTTCATATTTCAACTGTTCATGATTGATACATATAAAAGCAATTGATGTTTATGTTAACTTTGTATCTTTTTTTGTTCTATATTTTAGGGAAGCGTCTACAAGGTGTTCAGGGTCTCACTACTAAATCTGACACATAGTGATTCTCCTGTTTACAGCCTCCCAAGTGCTGGGATTACAGCCCAGGGCCGGGGCCAGCACAGCAGGCCTGGGGATCAAATCCCTGGCCCCTGTGCCTGCTTGCAAGCTCTTTAATTTGTTAGCTATCTGCCATGCCCTTAACCTTGTATCCTGCATCCTTGCTATAATCCCTGTATACTTCCCTAGGTTTCTTTGTTGATTCTTTGAAGTATTTATGCAGACCTGACTTCTGTGAACAGTTTCATTTTTTCTTTCTGCTTTACTTACTGTATTAGCTAGGACTTCCAGCACTTTTAAGTTAAAATAAAAATCAGGGGCATTCTTGACTTATTCTGTTATGGGAAACACATCTAGTTTTTCACCATTGTGTACAGTTTTAGTTCTGGGCTTGTTTTTTTTTTCTTGAAGTTAAAGAGGTCCCTCTATTCCTGCTTTGCTAAGTGTTCATCATGAATGGGTGATGAATGTTTTTGTTAGATGCTCTTGTACATCTGTTAATATGATTATATGCAATTTTTTGCAGCAGTTTTATATATCTGAAATAAATGCTGAGTGTCATAGTGTATAATTCCTTTTACACATTTTTAATTCATTTTGCTAGTATTTTGTGAAAGATTTGTGCAACTATTTGTCTATTTAGCTTGCTAAATTTTTGGATTAGAGTAAGTTTTTAAATAAGTAAATAATAATTTAAAAACAAATCACGTAATAACCTGAGAAGAAATGTTGAAGTTATGTGGGTGATGGTGTTTCACTCATTCATTCATTCATTCACTCACTCATTTATTAGCCCAGAGAGCCTATATTTCTGTATCCATAGATGGTTTGGGAATATATCTGTGCTAATGATTTATAGCAGAACTTACCTCTATTTCTGGAATTCACAATCCCAGAGAACCTAAAACAACTGAGATAATAACAGTTACAAGAAGTTCTCATCACTGCTTCACTTTCAGTTATCTTGTTCTATGTAGTTTAAACTTGGAGATTTTACTTTTTTAATACATGTTGCTTGTTTTTATATTTATCTAATATTAAAATTTCTCAGAGCTCTCTTATCAGCTAGAAATAATGGGTTTGAAGTTTCAGGAATTGAGGTTCATTCTACACTGACATTAGCTAGCTAGTTTGCTTGCTTGCTTTCCCTGTTTGTTTTTTTTTTTTTTTTTTTTTTTTTTTTTTTTTTTTTTTTTTTTTTTTTTTTTTTTTTTTTTTTTTTTTTTTTTGGTTCTGAAAGTGAAATTCACAACTTCATGCTTGCCAGGCAGGTTCTGTGCTGCTGAGCTATATCCCCAGCAGTCATTCAGTCATTAGGTTTCTTAAGCCAAGGAAAATTAATGATGTAGTCTGGGATTCTGTATGTGATAATTTTTATGCATGCCTATTTTAAAACATTGTTCTTATACATTTGTTTTATCTCATTATTTTGGTCTGCCTCCATTAGATTAATTTTAAACTCATTTGAATTTGAGAGAGTCATATATAATATTTATTACATTCAATAACAAGCTTAAATCCCAAATAAAATATCTTGACACCAATATTTTTCTCTTAAAAGCAAATTAAATTTTCATTTCTCATTTTTACTAAATCATGATGCTATATCTAACAGCTTTTTTTTTTAATTTCATTTAATAACCTGTTTTGATCTTCAGAAGGCTCTTTCTAAGCAGAAAAAAAAGTGATGATGTCCATCTTTTTTGTAGTATGTTCGTGGTTCAGACCCTGTGCTAAAGCTTTTGGATGACAATGGGAACATTGCTGAAGAACTAAGCATCCTGAAATGGAACACAGACAGTGTAGAAGAATTCCTGAGTGAAAAGTTGGAACGCATATAAACCCTATTTACATTTTGTCTTATCTTTTTTGTTACTGAATGAAATACTACAGCTCCTAGAAAGGAATTTAGTTTTGCTTGCCTTCATTTATCTCTTATAGTGATGCATTAAATATAATTAAAAGTTGAAGTGGCAATACTGTCCATGGCATCTAAGGGGTTGACAAGATCAGCAAAACTCATTTTTTAATAAATTTTGTTCTTCATTTGTTGATACTAGAAACAAAAGTGATTTGTAACAGTCTTGTGGTTAATTATATAAATTGCAGTGTTTGATCATTGGACTAGTCTTATAAACAACAGATTTTTAAATTAGGTTGGCCATTAAGGAAAATTATTAGTTGGGTACTGAGATAATCTGTCTTCTGAATATAATGACAGAAAACTACAAGTAAGATACACAAGCCTCAACAGACTGCCTACTCCTTAGAAGCTCTCCTATTTTTGTGTTATCCAACTTTCTTTCTAATGGAAATATGTATAGTTTATAATAGTTGTACTGCATAAAGCTGTAGCTTCTTTATTATGAAATAGTGAAAATCTACAGTAAAAATGAAATGGTAGCAAAAATTTGCATTAATGAGGGCTACACAGCAAACCTTTCTAAGGATTTGTGTAGATCTGATATTTGGCAAATTTTTGTATTTTATATTCTTACAAAACAGTTATGTTTAAAATTATACTTATAAAACCAAAACATAAATAAAAACTTTCAAAAATCTAAATTGAAATTATTGTGGTTTGTACATTCATGTTTCAAAATGATTATGATATTTTATTTACAGTGTTTTTAAGTCCTTTGCATGGGGAGACTAGGTTGTGGTTTGCCCCCAGGCTGGCCTGGAACTCACCATCTTCCTGTACTTCTAGTATGCTGAAATTACAGGCACGAACAGCCACTCCTGGCTTACAATTGTCTATTTTTGATGCTAGCAAAAGAATAATTATAAACCTGGGTAATAAGGAATTCTGGCAAGCAAGTGTGGTCGGCATTTGATCACAGGAGCAGCAGGGTGGGCTCTCATTTGGTAGTGCTAGGCTCTGGTTAACATGCAGCTAATTCCTAGCGCTCTTTGCTACTTCAAAACAAGAAGGAGATTAAGCCAACTGTGGACAGTGGGAAAAACAGGAATTGCCAACACATACAAAAGAATAGTGGTATTGAAGGGTAAAACTTCAAAACATCTGAGATCCACATAGAAAATTAATTGGCCTGGTTTCTGGCTAGAAAGAGCCAGTTAAATCTGACATGGGGCTTGGGGTGGTAGGATGAAAAGACTACAAAGTCTATTGTATTCAACTTATTATGAGAGATCAAAGAGGCTGATGATCTCCCCAGTATTGCAGAGCTTAAAGTTGTAAAGTTGAATAAAAGAGCTCTACCAAGCCCCGCTACTTTAATTGGGTGATTCAGATTAGCCAGTTCCAAGTGTTTTTTTGCCAATTGCAATCAAAGAACAGCTTTTTAAAGAAACAGAACTGCTAATTACAAAGAAAGGGGCATAATACTGGTCCAGAAGTACTGTTTTATAGCCAGATTCTGATATTTGATTAAGCTTATTCAAATTCACAAAACAAGGATCTGTAATGGTAATTTGATATGTATGGCCTAGCTCCCCCTGCCAAATTATGTTACTAATAACCTAAAACAGTTAATTTATCTAAAAAATACTAAATTTAGCAAAAAAAAAAAAAAAGCCTCTTATGAGAAAGTATGAAAATGATATATGTTTTAAGAAAATTTGAGGCTTGAGATCCGTTTCTAAAGGGGCAGAAAAATACCTTTGAAGCCATATATGGCAAGTTTAGAAGTTCAGGGTTATAGCTCAGAAGAGCAGTCACCTAGTACACATGTGGTCCTCAGTTTGATTCTCAACACAAACAATATTTTTTAATTAAAATGAATTTTGGAAGTTAAAGTTGGTAGTAGCTAGCATGCAAAATCATAGTAATGAATACAGCATATGGAAAGTAGTACAAGTTTCATATATGAGTACAAGGTCAGTATTGCTCACTTGGAAATACTTAAAATACGTTTGAAGCTGAGCATAGTGGGGCATACCTGTAATCCAAGCTGTTGGGAAGGCTGAAGCAGAAAGATTGAAGTCCAGCCTGGGCACCACAGACCCTATCTTTAAAAAGGGCTGTGGCCACAGCTCAGATCCCCAGTATATAAACCCAACTTTATGTGCTGTCATAGCAGAGAGACTCTGGATTGTCTTCACGATGTGTGATCAAAACTGCAGTGAACGCCACTATCAAGTGCCATCCAACAGAAGGCAGGCTCATAATAACATGACCTCTTCTTCCGCTGTTTCATCAGATTTGGAGCCCCACACAACTGGCTCCTCCCAAAGTCAAAATGACCATGAAAAGTAAACATTTATAATCGATCCAGGACAATAAGGTAGCTACAATAACACAATTAAAGACACTCAAGAAAGAGGACTTTGAGAACAGCTTCAGAAAGTACCAGAGAAAAATAAATGTGTCAGAGAATGATGGGAGAACTGTTCAAAGTGAGAGGGAGTATTTTGTGGGAAATTAATGGTAATGTATCCTAAATGTAAGCATTCATTGTATTTATTCTCACACTGCTTGTGCAAATAACACCACAGTTTAAAATTTTTTTTAAATATTCATTTATTTATTTGTTACAGGGTATTGTAGTGCAGCTCAAACTCACAGTGATCCTCCTGTCTAGCCTCCCCAGTGCTGGGATTACAGGCGTGCACCTCCACACCTAGTTTCAGTGGCCAGCTCAGCTCAAGGCCAGCATGGCATGAGGTACGGGAATCAAACTCCTTGCACTTGACAGTCAGGTGCTTAGACCATCGAGCTATCTCCCCAGCCCCACAGTTTAGAGTATTTCACCCAAAAAGAAATCCTGTGCCCATTAATGTCACTCCCCACGCCTATCCCACCAGCCCTAGGCAACCTCTGTTTTCTGTATCTGGACATTTCAATATAGCATATGAATAGCCTTCTGCTGGGCATTTTTCACTTAGTTTATCTTCATTTGTATTATACTTTATCTTCTTATGTAATATCCCTTTGGAGCCAGGTGTGGTGCCTATAATTCCAGCACTCCAGAGGCAGAGGCAGGGGGACTGAAAATTTGATAGTGTCAGTGACACTATCCTAAAAATAATAATAATAGCCCTTTGAGTATACCACTCATTATGTCTGTTACAGAAAAAAATGCAAGGGCCGGGCGTGGCGCCGCATGCCTGTACTCCCAGCACTTGGGAGGCTGAGGCAGGAGAATTATTATGAGTTTGAGACCAGCCTGAGCTACAAAGTGAGCTTAAGGCCAGCCTGAACTGCATAGTGAGACCCTGTCTCAAAAAGACAAAAAAGAAAAAAATGCAACTGTATATACTCTTGGTATAAGTTTTTGTCTTTTTCTATTTTTTTGGTGCAGGGTCTCACTATGCATGCAGCCCACATTCATAGCGATCTTCCTGCTTTTTTTGCCTCCTATGTGCTGGGATTACAGGCGCGCGCCACCGCGCCCGGATTGCATCGCCAGCTCAGCGCACCCGAAGGCGGGGCCGGCGCGGCTGGGGGAACCAAGGATCGAACACTGGTCCCTGCGCTTACCTAAGCAAGCGCTTAGTCCGCTGAGCTATACCGCCGGCCCTTGGTATAAGTTTTTATGTGCAAATATTTTCATTTGTTCTAGACATACACATAGGCGTGAAATTGTTGAAACTTACAGTATATTTAACATTTTTTCCTGTGCTGGAATCAAACCCAAAGCCTTGCACAAGAATGCTTGGCAAGCACTCTGCCCTTGGCTGTATCTCCAGTTCCTGCTCATCCTAGAATTTGTTGATCTCTTGGACTGTTCATGGTTTTAGAGCCATTTAGCTGTAATAAGTGCCTTGCCCTTCCCTCAATGGCCACTAGGCCATTGTTTAAATCTTCCAGTGGCATTTTTCATTAAATTTCACCTTTTCTGCTTTCTGTCAGTTGACTCCTTATCCTCTTCCCACCTTCGGTCATGGGGAAAACCATAAAGTCAGAGGCCAGACTTCAACAGCTTTTTAAAAGCATATGTACATAATTGCAATTATGGTTAAAACAAGAAAAAAAAAAAAAAAAAAAAGCTAGGAACAAATTCAACGAATGAGTTTTGGAACCTTTGAAAATGCAACAAAGTTTCTCGGGGCCGGGGAGATGGCTCAGTGGAATAAGGACTTCCCTGAAAATGCAACATTAAAACTTAGGCCTAGAAGATGCATAGAACCTGTCCAGGAACAGAGAATTAAACTGCCTGCCACTCAGCTAAAAAAGTGTGCCACCCTCTAGCCTAGGAGAAAGTCCAGAACTTTTTATAAACCTTAAAGAAAACCAGTGGTCTAGAACCCAGTGAGCTGGGGAAGAACAGTTGAAAATGAAACTGAGAAGATAAGCAAGGAGGGTGGCATTCCTACCATCTGCGTTAGTTGTATCTAAATTACTTTGAGAAAACCAGAAAAGGAAAAACCTTTAAGCAGAAGAGTAACTAATCCAGTGAAAATCCACCCAGAAGATCAAATACTCAATCACGCCTATGTAGACAGAAGTTGTGCTCTCACCAATGACCAATAACCTTTTAGGAATTTGCATTTTTTCCCAAAGTACTTTTTTTTGTTGTTATTTATTTACTTATTTATTTATTTATGGTGGAACCAGGCATTGAACTCAGGCCCTTGAGCTTGCCCGGGAAGCGCTTATTCCACTGAACCATCTCCCTGGCCCCCCAAAGTACTGTTTAAGCTGTGCCTCAGCCTTGGCATTTAAGAGGACACTGGGAAGATGCCCGTGGAGCCCAAGGTGATGATCCACCAGATCCAGATCACCCTCACCAACCGCAACGTGAAGTCACTGGAGAAGGAGCGCTTCCCTGGCAAGCACAAGGCTCTGAGTTCAATCCCTGGTTCTGCTGAGAAAAAAAAAGGCGTGTGCCGACCTGATCCGAGGCGCCAAGGAGAAGAACCTCAATGTGAAGGGACTGTGCACATGCCCACCAAGACCTTGAGACTCATGACGAGAAAAACGCCTTGTGGGGAGGGATCCAAGATGTGAGATTGCTTCCAGATGAGGATCCACAAGCGGCTCATCAATCTGCACAGCCCTTCAGAGATCATGAAGTAGATCACGTCCATCAACATTGAGCCGGGAGTGGAGGTGGAGGTCACCATCACCGATGCCTGAGCAGCTGGCCTAATAAACTGAGTATCACTTGTTAAAAAAAAAAATCAGCCTGCTTACCATAAGTGTTACATTGAATTTTCTCTTGTTCATTTATATATCTTCAAAGGATTAGAACATTCACTAGTTACATGAGCTAAAGGGAAGTGCCTCTTCATTCATACTGTCGTTGGGCACTTTTCCCTGTCTTTGTGTTGTGGCAAGGTCCCACCATGATGTCCAGGTTGGTCACCAGTTCATGAGCTCCAGTGACCTTCCCCCTGAGCTTCCCAAGTCACTCTAGGCATTCACCACCCTGCCCAGGTCTTTTTCCTACCTCTGGGCTGACCATGGAACCAAAATAGGCATGGTGGTGTACACCTATAATCCCAGCACTTAGGGAGGCTGAGGCAAGTGGGTCAGAAAATTGAGCCCAGACTGAGCAACTTAATGACTTAGTAAGATCCTGTCAAATTATATAAAGGGCTCAGGATGTAGGTCAGTGAGGAAGCCATAGGTTCAATCCCTAGTAGTGAAAGAACAATATCATGAAATTCCACCACTGGAATAATTTAATTCAGTAGCGGTAGCAGTCCTGTCCTCAGCCCCACTGTAACATATGAAGTTTTATACATCCAGACTTTCAACACATGTTCTTGTTTCCTGTTGTCTGATTTTTCCAGATCATGAATGCATATGTGACCCACCTAGATTACTGTATTTTTCCAGATTTTGAAATTTATTTTTTGGCTTGATTCGTGTTTCTGTTTCTTCCTTTGTGCCTTGAACGTCTAGATGCTGCCCTAGAGCCACAACTCTGATCTAATTTTTACATTTTCCTGCCTAACTTGGTCCTATGAAAATGCCTAACCCTAATTATACCTCTCCTAGTCTAGTGTCTGTAGATTAACCACTCCTTTAGTGGTTTTAAACGATTATTTCTTTTGCTCAAACTCTGTAATTTGGTCAGGGCTACACCAAGCTACCTCATCCCTCGTTTACAAGAGTATCAGCTGCAGCACCTTAACTAGGGCTGGTGGATCTGGATGATCCTCTGAGATGATCACTTACACCAAGCCTGGGGATCACTCTGTTCCTTTCCATTAGGCAGCTTGGGCTTCCTCAGAGCATGGTGACTGGCTTTCAAAAGTAAACATCCATTAGTAGAAACAACCAATTTGTTAAGGCTTGGGCCCAGAAATGCACTGTTGCTGGGTGTGCTGGCACATGCCTGTAATCCCAGCACTTGGGAGGCTGAGACAGGAGGATTGTTGTGAGTTCGAGACCAGCCTGAGCTACAAAGTGAGCGTAAGGTCAGCCTGAACTGCATAGTGAGACTCTGTCTTAAAAAGACAAAAAAAAAAAAAGCACTGTTGATTATAACACCTATTTGTCCATAAATCCCAGATGCCCTTAGCTGGGGAGCTCAGACTTTATAGAGGGATCTTTTATTAGCTTTTCATTACTGCAACAAAACACCTGGTAAAGGGAGAAGACCTATAGCTTGGCTCGTGTTTTCAGTTCATGGTAAAGGGCTGCTGACGGGGGACCTGTGGGTAGGCAGCACATCATGGCAGGGACTACACAGCATAAGAGCTGCTCCCCTTCACTGCGACCAGGGTGGGGGTGGGTCAGGAAAAGACTGGGATCCTGACAGTTACCTTCCTCGACCTTCAGTGACCTCACTTCTTCCCACTCAGTCACCTTCCAAACATTCCACCACCTCCCTATAGCACCACAGGGTGGGGAACACTTGCACACTTGCGCTCTTGAGGACATTCAAATTGAAACAGTAGCTCAGCAGACTACAGCACCTGCTTAGGCAAACAGGGACCAGGGTTCTATTCCCCAGCCCCACATGCTGCACCAGCACCACCCTTAGGGCACACAGACACAGTTGACTGAGACAGACTGGACTGAGACTGGGCATGGTGGTGCATGCCCGTAATCCCAGGGCTTGGGAGTCTGAAAGCAGGAGGATCACTGGGAGTCTGATCTGTGCAGTGAGACTCTGTAGACCCTGTACTAAAATACATTTTTAAAAAATTGAAATTGTAACATGTATCAAACAGTTTTTAAGTCAGCCACATCTACTCATCTACAGCCCAATCATCTGGGTGGTTTTGCTTTTTTTTTTTTTTTTCTGATGAGTTTAGGACAGGGTGTACAGGGTCTCACTACATAGATAGAACTTGTAGTAATTCTCCTGCTTTCAGCCTCCCAAGCACTGGGATTACAGGCATGTGCCACCATGCCCAGCCTCAATTGCCATCTCAGCACGTCCTGGAGGTGGGGCCAGCACCACACACTGGGGATTGAATTGCTGTGCTCTGCCGAAGCAGGCTCTTTGGTCTGCTGAGCTATTTGGCTGGCCCTCTGGGTGGTTTCTTTCTCTATTTTTCTTTAAAAATTTTTCTCACTTCAGACTTGCTTTTAATTTATTTTTGTTTGGTACAGGGTCTCACAGTAATCCTGTCTCAGCCTCTCAAGCTCTGGAATTACAATTGTGTGCCTGTAATTGAGGTTCCAGGGCTGGCAGGGTGTGGGCTGGCACTGCAGGTGGTACTGGGAATTCAACCAGAGTCCTTGTGCTTGTTAGGCAAGCCCACAGATCACCAAGCTATCTCCCCAACCAGACTTGCTTTTAGAACTGCTTAATCAATTCTAGAATTGGGCATGGTGACACAAACCTATAATTTCAGCACTCAGGAGGCTGAGGCAAGAGGATCACTGCAAGTTCAAGGCCAGCCTAGGCTACAGTGAGTCCAAAGCCAACCTAGACAACATCATGAACCTGTCTCAAAAAACCAAATTAATTAATTAAATTTTAAAATATTCTAGGCTAGCCAGGTATGGTGGCTCAGGCCTGTAATCCCAGCACTCGGGAGGCTGAGGCAGGAGGACTGTTGTGAGTTCGAGACCAGCTTGAGCTACAAAGTGAGCTTAAAGCCAGCCTGAACTGCATAGTGAGACCCTGTCTCAAAAAGACAAAAAAAAAAAAAAAAAAAAAAAAAAAATCTAGGCTGCTACATGTTCCACCTAGTCTACCCATTGGGAAGGCATTCCAATGATTTAACTGAGAATAAGAACTTGCCTCGTGCATTTCTAATTTGAGCAAAGCCATTTGAGATTGGTACTGCTAAGATAATGTTTATTGCAACAAGAATATGTCTAGGTTTAACACCACTTTCCCAGCTTTGAAGTACACCTCATATAAAATACCTGCCCATTTTCCCTGCACAAGTCACCTGTTGTGTAATAGGTATGAACAGTATATTCGTGAGTACAATTATTTTTTGTTTTAACATATTTGGTTGTTACAGGGTCTCACTATGCAGCTCAGACTCATAGTGATCCTCCTGTTTTCAGCCTCCCCAACACTGAGACTATAGGTGTGTGCCACTATGCCCAGACTTTGTGGCCAGCTCAACCTGCCCTGGGGGTAGGTCTGGAGCAGCAGGTGGTGCTGGGGACAGAGCCATGGTCCCTGCACTTGCCTAAGCAGGCACTTTAGTCCACTGAGCTATCTCACTGGGCCCAATAGTTTGTTTTAAATAGGCTGACATTTCTTTTGGTTAGACTCAACTATCCAGCTACTTGGTCAAACAGAAGGCTAGACAATGCTGTGAAAGCAATAATCCATAATCATAGTTTTTTGCAGTTCTGTAACTTTATTTCCAAGTTAGTTCTCAACCACATTCACTTTCTCAAGATCTTTGAACGTGGTAATGGGGGCGTAGGTTGCCAAGATATACAGCTTGTTTGGTGAATCTTCATCCTCATTCTGTTTCCTGGATAACCTACCCAGAACCAATGTGGAACATTCCTTATTCCTTTGGCCCAGACAGCTTTGTTCAGCCTGCTGTCAATGCGCACGTCTGGAGGCCCCATCACCTTTATGGCAAACTTCCAGATCTCCTGAAGTGCTCACAGGGTACTTCTTGAAGCCCACTCCGTGGACGCACTTGTGAATGTTTGTGTATTCTAGGGTCACCACCTCATTGATGGCAGAATGGCCCTTCTCACCACCCTTCTTGTGGGAGCCATTCTGCCAGACCCAAGCTGGAAAGGAAGAGTGTGGTGGATATAATCTATAAATTTTAAGCAAAGCAAAATTCCTACCTGCACAACACGAGTAGGCTTCATTCAACTAGTTGGAGCTGTACAAGCAAAGACTGAGGTTTCTCACGGCAGAGGGAATTGTGCACTAATCCTGCGATATAGTACCCTGTCTGAGCTTCCCACCTGCCGGCCTTCCTTCTCTAGGGATCTAGGACTCACGATGCAAAACCAAAGCCTACTTGAACTGCTAACCTGCTATACTGTACTACAGATTCCAGAATTCCCAGCTCTTACAGTTGCATGAGTTAGATCCTTAAAATAGAAAAAAAGAAAAAATCCTTAGAGGTTATTTAGGCAAAGAGATTCTATTGGTTCTGTTTTTCCAGAGGATACTAATTAACCTCTCATAATATTCTATGCATTAGTGATTAACCTTCATTTATAAAGGTTTGCAAGGAAAGATCAACATGTCTAGACTACTGTAGACTCTAAACTCAAACTACATTTCAAGACTCGTCTGTGATATGAACAGAATTTTCACAGACTCCTCCTCAGAGCCACTTAGCCAACTGCCTTTACCAAGGTGGTGGTGTTTTCCTCATTAACAGTAACACATGCGACTGTTTATGTTTGGCTGTACATAGGATATACCATCAAAGCTGATTACATGAGTCACTTAACACTGTTTACAATGAGAGATTTAACAGTTGTAAAAAGGAGAAAATCATCTTTTGAATACAAACAATGATGCTGATGGATTCAACAACCAACATTGGTTTCAGAATTCTCTGAGAAGAACAATAGCGCAAAAAATATGTTCTGTATTTGATTTGCAAGCAGAAGTGGAAATGTTACTGGGTAATAAACTAGCTCTGGAAAAAATACCTCATGTCAAATTAATGTAATATTTTTCAACAAAGTTACAGGTCTTGTTAGAACAGGAAGAAGTGATGGATGTAATCTGTCCTCACTGTAGTTGGGTATTATATCCTGTCTGACATTACATAGATATTTGTAAACTAGAAAAAATATGATCTAACACTCCAATTCTTAAGTGAGTACATTTGAGAATGCTGAAGGATTTGTTCTCAGGGACTTTCAATAGATCACTCTCGGCACAGAACAAAGCAAATGGCATCTTCAGGCTTCTGTTATGATACGACTCTTGCTAGAATCCTGGTACTTCCAGTGAGTAGCTAAGAGGGGGACGAAAAAATGTCAACCACTGGGGATTCTCTTGCTCCCTGCCATTTTTTCCTTTGGAACTTGACTTCCTGTTGCCCCCTCCCAGTAACTTCCTCTGCAGCAGACTATAAATTTACTTCTGTATCACCCACTTCTTTCCATTTAATTGCCCTCTTTTTGTGAATAGTATACTCTTAGCCACACAGCACACTAAAATTTTGGCTCCACTATGCTCTTGACCCCAGGAGACCTCTAAGATTTCTACAAGAGCGAAGAAACACACACGTAATCAGTCTTAGATGTCTGGGTGTCATAGTTGTGCATTTATGATTCTACTACTCTGGAAAGCTGAGATGAGAAGATTGTGAGGTTAGTGCCATCCATCCCTGGTAAATGAATGTGTTGGCATGGCTGGCTTCTTCTGAGGCCTCCCTCCTTCATCCTGCTACCTTCATATAATCTCCTCTTATTTGTGTGTGTTTCCATTTCCTGTTTTATAAGGACAGTGGTCATAATGGAGTAGTCAGCGTCTAGTGACAATCTGCAAATACACTTACAATCTGAAATACTGGGGATTAGGACTTCCACTGAAAATGAGGGCACAAATCTGTAACACAGCCAGGAACCAATTTCAGGGGAGTATAGGGAAAACTGAGTTGAGAAATTGGGAGGTGAGAAATTGAAACAATTGGAGAAAACTGAACAAGATAGGAAAACAGCCAGATTGGATTTGATCATCAGAAGTGTCTTTTTAGGAGATTGCTCACAAAACAGTAGTGAATTTATTGGGATTAAATAGGCATCTGACACATATCCTACAGAGCCTGTAGATGTTTGTTTTTTAAATTTGTGCTCAGTAGCAGTTTCTGTGGTTACTTGATCATTTAGAAAAATGAGAATAAAGTTAGTTTAGCGATGGGTGAAATAAAGACAAGACATTTAAAATGTAGTAAGTTTGAAAATGAGTAAGATCACCCAAAATAGGTGGTGTTGGAATTAATGTCCAGAAGTCTTCCAACCTCTCCAGGTGCCTTCCAGTCCACGTCTAGGGTGACAAGCAGTTGTTGGTCAAGGACACAGCCACGGCCTTTTCTCTGAAAGGCCGAAAAGTATTTCCACAGTCACTGCATTTCAAACACAGCAGGGTTTCTATGATACTGGAAGCTGTACACATATGTTATGTAAATAATATGAAACTGTATATTTTTCAAAAGTTTTAAACCTTTAGAGACTCTTATTAAGATGTTAAAGAAATAAAGTTGCTGGGATAAAAAAATAACTGTCTTTTAGCCTGATAGAAACGTAAGTATCATTATAAACTGAGGGAAAGATGCCACTGAAGAAAGAAAAATGGAAATACTAGAGAGAGACCATGAGTCCCCTGAAGAAATGGAGAGACATGCTGCATACAAAGGGAGAGATCCTGGGGCTGGTGAGATAGCTCAGTGGTCTAAAGCACCTGGTTAGGTAAGCTTAGGCAAAGAGCAAGGACAACAGTTCGATCCACCCCCACCACAACCACTGGGCAAAGTCCGCCACAAGAAAGGGGAGGGGGGAGATCCTGGAGAGAAAGAAGCCAGGATGGGCAGGACCAGCAGAGACCTCAGGGCAGGAAGACAGCACAGAAAGGTGCAGGCCCTTACCTTTCTCAGTGTGCACCGGGCAAGGTCATTCATCAGGACTCCAGAGAGCAGACACCAGGAGAGGTGGTGGATTTGCAAAGGATTGGAATGGGTGCTGAGAAAAGGAGAAGGGTGAATAAGGAGGAATCTGGAGTAGACTGATCTTCCCATACAGAGTCTAATTCTGGATATTCATGACTTACTGTGCTACTTTAGGTAAATTATCTAATTATTCTTTTCATGCTCATGTTATTCTGCTATGCAAAGCAGGTCAACATCTTTTGTATATATAACACATTGTTGTGAACATTACTTAGGAAAGTCATTGAATTTTCAGTGACATTATTAGTATCATTTTGCTTTTGCACTAGCATCCAACACTAGCACCTGCTTTATCGCTGCTTCTCAGTTCTTTCTCAAATTTGTTTATTCAGGTTTCAGCTGAGCCATTCTACAAGGGCACAGTAATCTGTGTGGATCTGATGAAATTAATAGTCTGAATTTCCCATTGAAAATCTGAGGGGTTACCTTGCCCATTTAATCTTAACTATTTCCAGAATATTCTCAATAAAGCCTGTTTTTCTTCAAAGAAAGAATACATACACATAACAATAGGTTTCAAATTAAAATAGCAACTCAAAAGACTTCTTTCTACCAGAAAGAATAATCTCTGCTCCACTCAAAGCTGGTTTGCAGGATTGTAAATTAGACTCGTCTTTGCCTTTTACCCTATGGAGAAGAGAGTCTGGATTTACTGAAATTAAACAGTCTCATAAAATACGTTAAGAGCTTTAGAAGACCTCAGGTTCCCCTGAGGCAAAAACTGAACATGTTTTCTGCTTGGCATCTCTTTCATATTCCCCAGTGACCTCAGTTAAGGTCTTTCCATGAGCCATAGACTGGAAAAGATTACCGCTTATCAGGGGGAAGGTTAGATTGCAAGCCAGAATCATGATTTTATAGTAAAAGCTACACTGCACTATTAATCCTTAACCTAGTTACATGTTTCTTTCCCAACTATACCACTGATACATTTCTTCACCATCTGCACCCATAATTGCTAATCCTTTTGTCCTCATCCATTTGAATTTTCAATATGAATTTCATTCTATATAGAAGCACACTCTTGTTTCCTTTTGTCTTTCTTTACTGTTTACTACTCCTGTGCCCTCCCCGCAGCCTCCCGTCCTCCCACACCCTCCACTTCCATGATATTGCAAGTCTCCCAAGGTTACCTTGTTGTTTCTCCTCTGTCCATCAAATGTCAGTAAGTACAAGGTCCTGGAGGGAACATGAAGGTCAGATAGAATCAATAGGGTACAGTAGGAATGTAAATAAAAAGAAGCACTCCCCATATAGAGAAACCCACAACTGAAAGTTTTGTCCTGGCCAAAGCCTACTCATGAACTATGGGCCATACAGCTGTTTAGAGGCAGAGCTATTCTCAGTGCCAGGTGTTTCTGTCTAGCTCAGCACTCACTAAGAAGTATTCTACGTATCACTGAACCCCTGCGTAATAAAACCTTATCTTTCCTAACTTTAAATTTGGAGACTTTGGTAAGTCACTCAACATAATTTACTTTTAATTTGTAAAAATCTGTTCCCTGGAGATTCACATACATTTGTTTCTCAATATCATGCAAACCTCCTCTGACTAAATGACATAATTTTCATCTTCAAAGTTTCCAAAGGGCCTTTTTTTTTTGCTTCTCTAACTTAGAAGTATCTCCTCCCGGCCTCTTGTGCGACTCTCCCATCTGTGACACCCACCCGGAGTGTATTTATACTGCTACATCTATCATCTGTACAGAGCTTAGAAGGGAACGTCAAAGCTCATAAAAAGGAAGAGTTTGCTTTGTTCATCCAAAAATCTCAGGTTTTTTTTAGTCTGTCTTCACCATACTAGAAGACTGTTTTCCTGGATTTAGCAACCACAATTATGTATTTTTCTTAACATTCTTTCTCACAAAAGTTCAATTTTCTGAGAAAATTTGTTTCAAAGAAGAATCTGAATAAAAAGCCTATATCTAAAGGTGCTTTTCCTCTCACTCAGAGTAGACTTTTTGTTTTTTTAAATAGCAAGAGAGCATTTTCCTGAGAAATTTCTTGAAATGATGTGCAACTTCACAGAGTAATTTTCATGCTGCTGAGGCTGCTGTGAAGACATGAGGGGAATTACTCTCAGGGTAAAGACTAACAAGATACCACTCTTCTCCAAGATGTGTTATCAGCAGCTCAGCAGGGCTGTTTCAATTTGGGTCAAGAACCACTAGTCCCATCCAGGCATGGTATATCACACGCTGTGATCCAGCCCTCTGGGAGGTGGAAGCAGGAGGTTCCCATGTTCAAGTCCAATCCGCGCAACTTAATGAGACCTTTCCTCAAATAAAAAGCAGAGAAAGTGCTGAATGTGTGGCTCAGTTCAAAGGCCTTGGGTTCAATCCCCAGTGCTACAAACAAACAAATTACAGAATATTGCTATCAAATGCCTGCAATCTCAGCACTCAGGAGGCTGAGGTATGTGAGAGAGAGAGAGAGAGAGAGAGAGAGAGAGAGAGAGAGAGAGAGAGAGAGAGAGAGAGAGAGGTCCTCATTTGTAGGGCTCTAAACACACACACTGAGCTTGAAATAAATGAAGACCCAGGTGTTTAGGGTATCAGACAAGACAAAAGCAGACACAGGGTGAAACTCAGGTCTAGTTCAGTCTTTCCTATCACCTTCTGTTATGGATTGTGTCTAGAACCCCCTCCCCCAAGCCTCCTACAGTCATAGGGCCAGACTTCTAGAATTTGTGATTGATTCAAGGTCCAATGCTGGGGATTAAGTGTGTGAATGCTACCCCTGCCCTGGGGCAGGTGAGCTTGCATCCAATACATGGGACAGAAGAGCTCTCCTCCTCCTTCCCTCTGCCTTTCCTCTCCTCTGTTTTGTTCTCTTTTGTCGCTTTTACTGTCTTCCACTGCCATAAACTGTTGCTTTTCTGCCATGTGCCACCCTGCCTAGGAGCCAGCTGATTATGAACTGAGAACTCTGCAAACTTCAGCTAAATAAATCTTTCTTCCTTTAATCTTGGGTGTTGAGTATTTTGCTTATCAATGAGAGAAAAGCTACGGATACATCTTCTCACACACATTGGCTCCTATTTCTGCTGGGCCTCCTTCAATCCCCTCTCTATGCCATACATAAAAATACTATATATTCCCACTGACTCTCCTGTGAAGCAATAACATCATTTCTGTTTTCCTCTAGCTCACTGAACTGCCCTTTCTCTACAGCTAGCCTCTGACACAAGCAAGGTCTTTTCCCTCAAACTGGCATTTCTCGTTAGTACACACCACAGACTCAGTCCAGGGTTTGACACAAAAGAACTTTCTGAATGCTCATGAAATTAAAAGCAGTGTTCATTCACAGGGTCAGGTCTTCTCCCAATAATCCTGTCCCCTGGAATGTCCTCACTCTTCAACTTTCCAAGAAGGACTATTAGTGTCACTCTTCAAACAGAGCATTTCAAGCTTGCATGGTACACTTAGCACTGGATTACACCCCACATCAGCAGTATTCCTTCCATCCTCCCATAAAAAAGATCCTGTTGACCAGGGAGTTATCCACTCTTCCTACCATATATATTTTCTCAGTGAACACTGAAACTCAGTGAATACTTAGATATGATATTTGCAACTTACCAGCAAAAACTCTTTTGTGTTTTGAAGGTTGTTTCGGATGTTCAGCTTTCTAATAAATCAGTTTAAGTCCAGGAAAGTCTGAGTAACTCCAAAACATTAGTGAGGAGGACTAGAACAAGCATCCTGATCCACAGAACATAAGATCTCCCGCATAGCAAAGTCATCTCCTAAGCAGGCTGATGAATCCACTGAACAGGAATGATGGAGCCTGTCTTTTCTAAAGATTCTGTCCTTTCTCTGCACATAACACATTCTCACCCCCTTTTTATGAGAACTGAATAAGAAGTCTTTTGCCAGGTTCCTAAATTTTTAAAAATGACAGCTACTGGGATCGTTTTGTCTGCTGTAACAATGTGGTCTGTCCTTGGGCTGCCTGCTTAGGAACAGACCCATGGGATACTTGTTTCTCCTTTGTGACAAGGAGAGCTATGCTCCTTAAAGTACAACTTCTGTGGCTGCAATGGATGACCCCAAACAACCAGCAATTGCCAAAAAGGAATATTTTTTTCTAAAAGTTTTCACTTAATGAGAGTGGCCAACTTCTCTACCATCAGATTAATTAAAGTCTTATTTTATCTAATAGAAGCACGTGTTAGGACTCTTTCCAATGTGATGATATAAATCTAACTCAAACTAGCCCAAGTTGAAAATGGAATTTAGTGGGGGAAGATAGGTCAATAGAATAATCACCTGTCTGGCAAGCACAAGGTCCTGAGTTCAATCCCCAGTACCAAAAAAAAAAAAAAAAAAAAAAAAAAAAAAAGAATTTAATGGAAAACCTAACTGAAAAGAACCAAGGTTGTCTGGCTGTGGCAGGCATTCACAAACTGTAGCCCATGCCTGCTTCTGTAAATAGTTGTATTGCTCATGCTCTTTTCCACATTGCACAAGACCTCTTTATAGCCACACCCCCTTCCAGAAAGTTTGCCAGTCCCTGGCTCCAGGGCACAGATGATGTCACCAGGATCCTCTTACCATCCTTGGCTATGATCTTCCTCCAAGATGACTTTATTTTTGGGCTTCATTCCATGCTGATATTCCTTTCCGCTAATAGTCCCAGCTGAAAAGAACATTGTTTTTCTGAGATCTCTTGAGAAAGCTCTCAAATTAAGCCTGACAGCTTGGGTGAGAGGCCTATGCTTGGGTCAATTCCCTCTAGCGAGGAGAAAGGAATCACACTTTGTGGCATGGCCTGGGTCAAATCACTGCCTCTGCTGCTGGGGTTGAGTCAGCCGTGTCCAGGACACAGGGATAGAGGGCAGGATGAAGTCCTGAGGGGCGCTGCTGGGAGGGCAAGCACAGCGAAAGTTGTGAGTTTTCTCCTCCACCTCCGGGTGGTTCACAGTCTGATCATGGACATTTCTCAATGTGTGCCACTGAGACTTTGTGTGGCCACAATGACTTTTAAGGCAGTTATTTTTAATAATAGTGACACTTATCTCCCGCAATGCAAATGTGTCTAACACCCGCCCATTTCATCAATGGTCCCTCATTTTGTCAGCGGTTCCTCAGCTCCAGCTTGAATGGGCCATCCACGCCTTGACTCTCTATCTATTAGAACTTTGGGGTCCACAATGCTATATATAGTAAACATGCATTACTATGTCACTTTCATGTCCACTCCCACGTTGATTGTCTGAAAAGTGTCAGGCACAGCCAATGGTAAACAGTTCTTTTAGTTCTCACATTCTTTTCAGCCTATGGCTCAAAACTCTCATCAAAAAGTATGTTAGCATTGTTTTCGTCATTGTTGTCATTTCCTTAGCAGAAATTGTGTGTGTGTGACAGTGGAAAAGTCAAATAAACTGACTTCTGTGGATTATTTTTTCAAAAATAAACATCTTTATCTCAGTCCTTCTTGGTTTTATTCCTTCACTTCTCCATTCAATAAACATTGATAGGATACCTAACATGTTGTAGGCACTGAGTTTGACCCTTGATATAGAAGCTAGATATAGTGACAAGGATTTCAAGTATTTTTAAATGAAGACTTCTGGGGCTGAGGAGATGGCTCAGTAGAATAAGCGCTTTCCTGGCAATCACAAGTGCCTGAGTTCAATCCCAAGTTCCACCAAAAAATATAGAATAAATGAAGACTTTTACCTATCATAGTCACAGTCATTCAAAGGGGACCACTTTCTACCAAAATGTCCCTCAGCTCTACAGATGGCTCAACATTAGTTTTTCATTAGTAAGGTTGGGATGGCAATCTATTAGTTAACTTCACCCAATTTAAAAATAAGTTTTGGGGGCCAAGGAGATGGCTCAGTAGAATAAGCTCTTGCCTGGCAAGCACAAGGGCCTGAGTTCAATCCCTGATTCCCCAAATGAATAAATAAATAAATAAATTTTGCTGTTGAATTCCAACCTGTCTCCAAATATGGTAAATTCTCTTTCATTTGGATTCTATTGATTCGGATTTTAAGTAATTTACTAATTTACTAATCTTTGCTAATGATTAAAATTCCTAAATGTAAGAATTCCTTCCTCCGCAGATTACCAGAGTTTTTCATCAATGTGAGGAAGTTAATCCAAAAGTTGGGATTGGTTGGCTTAAGATAAATATGTGAAGAACTAAAATGTAATGGGAAAATGCAAGAACATGCAGAGGCACAGATGCTCAAGGGAAGAAGCCTTCTGTCCAAGGGATTAGGAAGACAGATTTGAATTTTGAGGGCTGGGCAGCATTGAGTGGGGAGCTGGAAGAGGAAGATCAGATGTTCCAGGTCAAGAGAGGTGCATGACCCCAGGGCTGCAGGAAGGGAAGGACAGCATGTGCTTCTCAATGGCACACACAGCTCCTTTCTACCAGGACTGTGAGCTGTGAGATTCATTCAACAATCTCAATCATTCATGCTCCTATTAGAAATGATACGCTAATGGAACTTGGAGTGTAACCCATTTTGGCTGTTATCTCACCAGTTATGTGATAAAACACATATACAAGACTAAAGTCAAGAGTAAATTTATTGGGCCATGTAAGTGCTCCATAAATAGTAATTTTTCCTGAGTACTTACCACGTGCCGGCCACTGCTGTAAATGCTACATGTATTGATTCATCTAATCTGCGTAACCTCTGACCCTATTTTACAGATATACAAACCGAATCTTCATTTTTATTATTTTTGTTAGAAATCAGTGATGTCACTTCATGTCCCTTGACTTGTGAATCTCCTTCTCAGTGTTTGCCTTCCCCCCCACCCCCCGTATTTAAGACAGGGTGTACAAGGTGTTCAGGATCTCACTGCGTAGATTGAACTCATAGTGATCCGCCTATTTACGGCCTCCTAAGTACTGGGATTATTATCTTTTCTTTTTCCAGTACCGGGAATCAAACTCACAAGCCTGGGCTTGCCAGGCAGGCTCTTAGGCAGCTGAGCTATCTTCCTGTCTCCCTCAAGTGCTGGGATTACAGACGCATGACACCACTCCCAGTCTCAATTGTCATCTCAGCGCGCCCCGGTGGGCAGGGCCAGCACAGCAGGTCCTGAGCATCGTAAACCGGGGATTGAACTCATTTCCTTGTACTTGCCAGGCAAGCGCTTATTCTACTGAGCCATCTCCCCAGTCCCCAAAGACTTCTTTCTTTAAAAACATAATGAAGATTTTTCTCTCAACCCTCTTTCTCCCTCTATTATTTTCAGAGATTAGGGGCAGCCTGCCGCAGCTGTTGGGCAGCAGGAATCTGATTCATAGACAAGAGGACAGAGATGCATGGAGCCGGCCCAGCTGAAAGAACGCCCTGGAGGTGCCCGCCGCAGCCTGCAGGCCGCCTTCCGGCTTCTCTTTTCCTGAATTGCTTGCTGCCATCTGCTGGTCACATTAGGTTAAAATCATAATCACGTTGATGTTTTCCAGGTCTTGTTAGTGGGGCTCCAAACCAAGCCCCAGCCCTCCTTCCTGAGGCATGTTCAGGTCGACCTAGGGAGAGGCCACCGTGGAAGGTTTCCACGCAAGACGCTCGGCACGGGCAGCTGGTGCTTAGTGGCCACTTAGGAGCAAGGTCCTCACGAGCCCGATCGGGGAACTCTCAAACCACCATCCCTAAATCAATTGTCTCATCCCACAACGTCTCCTCTCACAGCAAGCTACCTCCCTCCTACCCTCCCTGTCTCTCACTGCCACTTTGCCTTCTGTTATCCACGCTAACGCCTACACCACACTCATGTGGTCATGATACATTTTTTTGGAAACAATTCTTCATGGAAAAGTTGCAAGACCAGTACAAAGAGTTCCCAGTGACCCCGGTTTAGGTTTTCCCCTTCATCCAGATAGCAAATCTTTATATTCAAACATCAAAATAAAAAAAATTCAATTATTTATCATTCCACGACACTGATAGAGCAAAGCAAAGTGACATTCATGATATACACAATACAATAAAAGACAGTATTTATAGAGGTTCAAGCATATGTCATACTGCTGATATTTCTGTGATACTGGGATAAGTGTTTTATTGTCACCATCTCAAAAAAAATTAGGTAGCTGCTGAGAAAATGGCTATAAAGAGGTAGAAATAAGACTTGAACTTCTTCTGATCCTATATATTAGATTTATTCTCTTTTTTATTTATTTTTTATGATTTATTTATTTATTCAGATGTAGACAGAATGAATTTTAGAAAAATATTTCTGAAATGAATACTTAACATGAGATTACCAATACATTGAACATTGTAAAAAATTATTTATAAACTTAAATGAACATAGCAATAAAAATTACCTAAAATAAACATGAAGCAGAATTTACAGATCAGTCATATAACAGTTCGCTTTGTACCAAAATCAGGAAACTTATATTCATATAATTAGAATGCTCAAAGTAGAAGGGAGTAGGTAATGAATAAAGATTTAAAATTTCTAAATTTAGTTATAATGGTAGCACATTTCCAAGAAAAATGAACTTTTTGCACAAGAAATATGAATAAAATCATACACAAATGAAATTGTCCAAAACAAACCGTAAAGAAAAAGTCATTAAAGCATATACATAGTAAAAAGTATTGACTATGGGAGAACAAAATTAAATAGCATCTTATTCCACATTAGAAAAAGAAAGAGAAAGTGTGTAAGAAACTAGATTTATTTATTCAAAAGACTGAAAAAAATCTGTCCTCATTGAAATTTATACTTATCAAACATACCTTTGAAAAATAAAGTAAAATATTTTCCAGTTATACAGACTTGAAATATTCTAATACCTCCAGGTGTAGCATACAGAAAATAACAAAGACCATAATCCAGAAGGCAAGAGAAGTTGATGGATGGTCCTGGAGAAAGAATAAAGAGCTCTCAAAATGGTAGTTATGCAGGACTAGGTAAAATATAATTATATTAGACAAACTCATTTGAAAGGTCATTAAAGATTTCCACAACACAGTATCAATCATGTCAGTTTATATACATATTTTTTCGTGTGTGTGTGTGTAAAAGACAAGAAAGAACTAATATAAAGTCAATGGAAATACACTTTTTAAAGTTTCTAATACTAGGAGAAAATATCATACCATGTCTTATAAGTAGATTGTAAGTCAAAGAAACAGTATAAATCATAAAACAAAAATTAAAATTAAACAGTATTGAGAAAATTAATTAAATATTGATTAATTCAAAATTAATTTAAATATTTCAAAATAACATTCAAAAGTTAGAATTAAATTGTGAGTCCAACTAAGAGGCTAGAATGTAGTGTATTATATTTATGAATCTGTGATCAATTCAGAGTGCTCACACAGTATTTGATTAGCTTAATATGTATATAAAATTATCAGCTAAGAAAAAGTTTTCATGATAGTAAAGAATAACACATAACAAAAATACTGGATGGCAAATATACGACCAGTACTTATAACAGTTTGCAGATAGGGTATCACACAAAGTTCTAGTATGTGGTAGAAGTGGACAGTGTCCATGATGCTTCCTGGTGGCCAGGTGTCACTTGTGGGATGGAAATACTGCTATTTCCTTTTTAACCACCCTGTAGACCTGGTCAGAATCATGACCCATAGGGTGCAGGAGAAGTCCATTTGTACAGAATGCTTATGGAAATATTTTGCTGCTGTATACAAAAGAATAATTGAAAGACTGCTGTTGTGTACCTCGTTTTCTCCTGTGTTTAATTGTTTGCCCTATTTGATGGGTTCTTTCCCTTCTCATTATGGAGTTGTGGTCATTTTGCTCCCTCTCTAGAATATCTATTAGTAGCCTGTGTAGGCTTGGCTTTGTTATCATGAAATTCTTTGGTTGTTCTTTGTCATGGAAGTATTTCACTTCTCCATTACACTTGAAAGAGAGTTTTGCAGGGTATATCAGTCTGGGTTGGAATTTGTTTTCTTACAAGACTTGAAGTTCTTTGCTTCATGCTCTTCTTGACTTGATGGTTTGTGAAGAGAAATCTGGCATTATTCTGATGAGTTTTCCTTTAAATGTGATCTGTTTCTTTTCTCTAGTGGCTTTTCATATACTGTTCCTGTGCTGAATTTCTGGGATCTTTATTATATGCCTGGATGTGGTTTTAATTGAGTGATGTTATTTGGAGTTCTATATGCTCCAGTTCCCTGAATGTCAGGTTGTTTCCTCATATTTGGGAAGTTTTCTGCTATTACTTCTACGCATATTCTGTGTCATTTGTATTGACTCCTTCTTTCTCATTGATGCCTATTAGTCTTACGTTGTTCATCTTTGCATCATCTTGCAGGTGTTGAATTATTTTTTCCTGCATCCTAGTTGTTTTTAAGAGAACTTTTCTTATCTTTTCACTAGCTGCAATGGTGTCTTCAATGTCTGAAAATCTATTTTCACTTTCATTCAGACAATTTTGCCACCTTATGACTGAGGTTTTAATTTCCTGTATATCACTTTGAATCTACTTCATGCATTCTATTTCTTTCCTATATTTCTCATTCAAGGATTCCATCATTTTTCTATTCTCTATTTTTTTTAATCAGTGTCTTCCTTAGAAGTGTTTAGTACTTCTTTCTTTATAATTATCATTTCTTTTTTAACTTCATAAATTGTTTCTGATCTGATTTCCTCTATACATTTCTACAGTTGTTTCTTTACATCAGCTGCTATTATTTCAGAGATTTCAGATGTGTGCTTTCCAATTTCTTCTATGCTATTGTCTCCTGTATTTGTTCTGGATGGGCTCAAGTGGGAATGTGTTTTTCTTCTTCTCTTTGTCATCTTATATGGCACTATCTTCTGAACTTTGGTGTAGAGCTTTGATACAGTTCTTACCTTAGCACCAGGTCCAGATCTATCAAATTCAAACTCATCCAGGTGGGTGTGGCATGGGTCTGGCTGCTGTACTCCTCTTCTTCCTGCTGCAGCCCTGGAAATGAACCTGCTGTGCACTCCAGCAAGATGTTCTCTCCTGGATCAGCTGAGTGCGTCTTTGCTTCTAGCCTCTAGCAGGCAGTTCTGCTGCGGTGTTCCACACTGGGCCTGCCTGATGGAGGAAGTCACACACTGGACCTGGGCACTGGCTGGAATGAGGATCTGGAGGGCCCCAAGCTGCCCCATTCACATACTGGGCTGGGTGCTATCTGGAGTGAGCTGATTATATATATATATAATTTTATTTATTTATTTTTTTTGTCTTTTTGAGACAGGGTCTCACTATGCAGTTCAGGCTGGCCTTAAGCTCACTTTGTAGCTCAGGTGTCGAACTCACAACAAGCTTCCTATCCTCCGGCCTCAGCAACCCGAGCGCTGGGATTATAGGCCTGTGCCACCATGCCCGGCAGATCATCTATATTTTAATGAACCTTCTACCACTATTATAATTTGTCATTCAATAGTTATGTTCATCACTAAAAGTTAAACTTTAAGAAGTCAATGGTCATGCCTGCTTTACTCATTATGTATTAAACCCTCAGGGCATAATGCTATGCCGAAAACGGTAGTTATTTACCTTAAAGAAAAGTTACCAAAGGGTATAAAGCAACAATAAAAAATTAGAACTCAGCAGTTCCTAGCACCACACATACTCGCACAACTACAGTGCCTACATTATCTAAATCATCCTTTTTCTGTGAGAAACCAAATTTTGACTCTTTCTAAACCTCTACGTGTGTGCCCTCGGGTAAAGAGATTTTTCTCCCTTGCTGAGTTTCCATTTCCTTGGGTCTAATAGTGTTTGAAACATATTTTTAAGGTAAGAATTTCAATACAAATTTGTAGGTCCAGATGATTTCAAGCGTTACTGTCCTCCCTGTTGGATAACAGTGGTGTCAGCCATTGTCTTAGACTCCCCTTGCTTTTAGTTCCCAGGGCTACAACAAGATGCCTTAGACTCAGTGATTTATAAACAATGAAAAAGAGGCTGGGGAGATGGCTCAGTAGAATAAGCACTTCCCTGGCAAGTGCAAGGATCTGCGTTCAATCCCTGGTTCAGCCAAAAAATAAATAAGTAAAAATAAACAATGAAAAGCATTCATTTTTATTGACTTACTTTTGTGCAAAGATGGGGACTCAAACAACAGAAATCTCTTCCTCACATCTGTGGAGGCTCTGTGCTCCAACAGAGGATCTCTCTCTGAGCCATTGATGGCACTTTGTACCTGTGTCCTTCTGTGAAAGAAAGGACAAGCAAGCATCCCCAGGCCTCTCCCGTAAGAGCTGCAGCCCCTTTCCAGGTGCCTTTCCTCTTCAGACCATGACATCTACTCACCTTCCAGATGCCGTCCCTCTTCCTGTCATGACAAAACGGAGCTCAGGTTTCATCACATGTATTTTGGAAGGACACAAATATTGGGACCTTAGTGGTCACATAAGCAAGACAGTGGGGTATTGCAGAGTCTTGTTTCCAAGCCAGCAGGGTGGTAACAAAATGCGATTTTTCAGTTGCTTTCCGGCCTGTCCCATTTGTTTGCCTAGAAGCATTTTTAAAATAGCTGCAATTTTTTGCCCTCAACTTCTGCCAGCAAATGTCAAAGCCAATCTTTCCTGGCTCCCTTCTCCCCTCTCTTTTTTCCTGGTAGACATCAAGTCCTAATGCATTTGTGCTTTGCAAAGTAAAAGGCACCCTTTTCGGTGGTTGATGGAAATAAACAGCTGGACCCTTTCAGAGGACGCATTAGAAGGCGATGGAACGTGCTGAAATACAGCTGCCGCAAGGACCGAAAGTGGCTGCTCAGCACAAAGGGCTGTGACTTCAGGCGCAAAGCGCCAGACTTTTCCCCTAGCTCAGAAAACCTCAGGGATTTGCATTAGCTCGGTGGAAAAGAAGTGTTCTTGCTGCTCCCTCCCACAGCTAGAGCGCCTGGCAGGAGCAGGACAGGCTGGAGCAGGAGCTCACAGGCTGCTATAGCTGCCAAAGCCTTTTGGCCTCGCGCTGGTTCCTGCAGTGAGGCCCAGAACGTCCCCCAACCCCAGCCACCCCCCTACGTCAACACACATTCTACTACCTCAACACCCCCAGCTGCTCCCTGGCCCGGTCATCCCCAGGGGTCCTAGAATTGGCAGGTTCTGTAGATACAGTAAAGACAGAAGATTTGAAATCCTGGGCTGAGGAGATAGCCTGCCTGGCAAGCGCAAGGTCCCGGTTTAACCCCCAGTACCTCATGCTGTGAAAGCCTGGAAACCCAGCCTGCTGGCCCGAAAACCAGGCGTGGTGGTGCACGCCTGTAATCCCAGCACTGTGGAGGCTGAGGCAGGAGGATCATCCTTATGAGTCCCAGTCGCGTAGCGAGACCCTGTACCAAATACATAAAGATTAAAAAAAAAAAAAAAAAAAAGATTTGAAATCCCAAACTCCCTCTGACTCCAGGACCCTGGAGACAACAAGGACCGGACCCCTCTCCCCCCCTGAAGCTTCCCCCTCTGCGATGAGGCTCCCTGAAGTCAGTGGTTCCCTGGCTGCCTTTGGAGATCGAGAACGACTTTTTGACCAAGAACGACCTTCATTTAAATATCAGTGCCTGGGAATCACTACCAGATGTATCTAACTGGACGAGGCACAGAGTCCCTTCGCAAGAGTCCTTGTGAGTCCTCTGTGTGCCCTTGACCTCACCCAGGTGGTTAAGGGTAGCCCCGAAACCACAGGGGTCCAAGCCCTCCCCGCACATGCAGGGCTGCTCAGCCTCACCCATCCGAGGCACCCACGGTTCTCTCCCAAATCCCTTGTCATGTTGCTCCCCAGAGGAGTTACCTCAGAATCTCCGGAGCAGGCCTCAGCATCTGTACAGAGTTTTAAAACTCCTCAGGTGTTTCGTGACTGAGTTTGAGAGTTGTGAGCTAGCACATTTCCACAGTGTCTTCTGAGATGGTGCCTCCCACTCTCCCTGCCTTGAAGGACTGGCTTTATTAGGTCTTTCTCTCCTTCTTTCCCTGTCTCTTTCTTTCTTTCTCTCTCTCTTTCTTTCTTTCTCTCTTTCTTTCTTGTTGATGTTGTTGTTGCCCTGTTGAGACAGGGGCTCACTATGCGGTTCAGGCTGGCCTTGAAGTTATTTGTAACCCAGGCTGGCTTTGAACTCATAGTGATCCTCCTGCCTCAGCCTCCCGAGTGCTACCACACCCTGCTTTTTCTTTTTAACTACGAATCTTTTGCTGACCAACACCTTTGTAAAATACAATAAAACTAAATAACTAGAAAATTGAAACTAAAAAGTAAATATACAAAATACAAACCTAAGTGTTTTGTTTTCATTTTTTGCGACAGGGTCTCACTTTTTAGCCTGGAATGGCCTTGAACTCATGGTCGTCCTCCTGCCTCAGCTTCCCAAGTGTTGGGTTACAAAGTGTGTGCTACCATGCCTGACCCAACTATTTGCATTATTAGATTCAAGTTACAACATTGTTATTACATTTTTTCTAAGCAGTCAATTTCAGTACTTATTTCATTGTGGCATGTTAATTTGCAGACAAGTGCTCATGTGTGAGTCATGCTTTGAGTAAGACCGTTTTGAGACACACTTTTACAGGAAATATAAGTAGATAAGTGTGGTGCTGCTACAGCTGGGGGTCAAGCAGATTTGATAAATGCTGCAGAATGTCTACCAGCTTAGCATAAAGAACTCTAGGCTCTTAAGAGCTCTGAGATGTTCTGAAGTAACAAAACCCATTTAGCTTTATCTAATTCAGTGTTTTCCAATTTCATAACACCAGAATACCGCCCTCCATCCAAACCCTACAGGCACTTATACAAAGTGTAATCTGTTTAACAATTTATTACAGTCTTGTGACTCATGCTCACTGGACAGAAAAGGGAGATGAATCTTTGCAGAATCATTCCCGGCCTTGTCCTGTGCATGGCTGTGTTTCATCTCTCTGTGGTTGAATCTCAGCGACTGGCATTAGCAGCCAGGGAATGACCAAGCTAGAGTTCTCTCCTTTGGCACCCCAAGTCCTGCCAGCTCTCCCCTGACTGTATTCAGGATAGCAGCTCTCTCCCACTTGCACAGCCTGGTTCAGATCTTTCCATTTCCCCACCCCGCGTCATCATTTCTCTCTGACAGAGGAAGCACCCTCACTTGTGGTTCCTTGCCCTCCACTGCACCCAGCTTCTCCTGATAGGCTCTTCACGGCAAAGCCAGAATAATCCCTCTAAAATTCAAATCTGACCCTGTCACTCCCCAGCCTACAGCTCTCCCCAGCCGTCCAGCATCTTCAGTGTGCCTCTGCCCACCGCTCCAGCTGGGCCTTTCATCTCTCCCCACCCATCCACACTGAATGAACTGCCGTACTAGAAGTCTGCTAAATACCTCAAAGCTTCTTCTAGCTGTGACCACCTCTCTCCCTCTTTCGTCCACTGAACTATCTCAGCAGCCCCTCTCTGGCTATTTTAGCTTTCAGAATCAGTGCTTTGAGTAAGACCGTTGCCCTCCCTGGGAGCTCACCCAGCCACCCAGCATCCCATTGCTGTGAGCCCTCAGAACCACTTATTTAAATTTTTTTAATCCTTGATTTATTTATTTGGTATAGGGTCTAGCTACACAGCTCGGGTGTGTCATAATCTTCCTGTCTCAGCCTCCCCAGCACTGGGATTACAGGTGTGCACCACCAACCTGGTTTTGGGGCCAGTAAGGCATGTGGAACCTGGGTCCTTTCACTTCCCAGGTGGGTGCTTAGACTACAGGGCTACCTCCCCATCCCCAGAACTACTTCTCATAACACTGGGCTGTGATTGGCTGTTGACCCTCCTAGAGCACTCCTCTGGTTGAGCTCCTTCGGGAGAAGTTTGTCTTCCTCACTGCTCGGTTACCCTGCCTGCCACAGGTAAGGCGTTCAATGAATGAGTAACTCAGTGGGCAAATGAATCACAAAGGCCTATTCCTGAGCCCCAGGGGCCCTACAGGGCACTCTGTACAGTGCACCTCAGCATCAGAAAGTCCCTGGGCCCAGCCTGTCACTTCCTTTCCAAACCTCATGGTCAGTCTAGTCGCCCACGGGCTCTCCCTTTCCCTAGAGTTTTTTTTTTTTTCTCTCTCTTTTCTTTTTCTTTTTGGCTTTGAAGCTTTTTAATATACTCCACATCAGTGGCTGGTTCATTTCAGCCTCTTTACTGTCAAGCCTGGGGGCAACAACTGCTTCAGTTTCTCTGCCTTTTCTTTGTCTGTGATGACCAAGGTGTAAAGGTATCTGCTGCATCGAACTTTAAACTTCACATTGTCTTTGTTCTTCTTTATCTTGACAAACTCTCTGCTTGTTCTCCTACACTTATTTTCCATCTTCCTGGCTCTGCTGTGGGTAGCACACTGCTTCCTTGCACCATGAGTGCTTGCTGTATTTAACCAGCGACTCATTAGCATGTCAGCAGTCCGGGAGACACTGGAGCCTGGAATGTACTGCACTGCTCCTTCCTGCAGGGCTGGCATTTTGGTAAGGCCTGGAGTTTTGCACAACCACAGGTCCTGTGGACTGGCTTCTCTCCTAGATTCTGGTACTGTTATCCCCTGCCCTTGCCCCTTCTAGGTAAGAGTGGTTCACAGGTTCTACTGCTGTGGGTCCTTGAATGCTTCTCTTTCATGGTGGTAGAGATCAAACCCAGGACCTTCACACGGGGCTACATCCCCACCCTTTTTATTTTATTTACTTTTTACTTTGAGACAGGTTCTCACTAATTTGCTAACTCACCCAGGCTAGATTCAAATTTTCAGTCCTCTGGTCTCAGGCTTGCAGAACTCTGAGATTATAGGACTACATCACAGTGCCTGGGTTTGATTATTAAATATCCCCTTACAACCCACATACTAAAAGACTTGATTGTCAGTCTGTGACATTATCAGCTGTTGGTGGAAATTTTAAAAGCTGGTACTTACCGGAGGAAGTTAAGTCATTGACCGCATGTCCTAGAAGGTGATACTGAGACTCTGGCTCTGCTCTGTCTTGCTTTGCTTCCCAGCCACCATGGGTGAGCATTTTGTTTCACTCCAGCATCTGTTCTCTGCTGTGCTGTGCTCTGCTTCACTACCACAGGCTCAAAGGAATGAGACCAAGGCATGATGGGTTGAAACCCCAAAACTGTGAGCCAAAATCAACTTTTCTTCCTTATAAGTTGTTTTTCTCAGGTATTTTGTTGCAGCAACAAAAGCCTAACTATGACATCACCCCTTCATAAATAATCCTTTGATTAAGTTCTCTTTCATACACCCTTTGAGCACATCTTGTGTGTCTTGCTGTGACCCTGAGTGCCATGGTCCCTCCCTTTCACAACACAAAACCTGAGCAAGCAGAACTCAGGTCTTCTAGACAACCGAGAGCTGTTTTCCATCCCACTGTCACCACCTCTTTCACTCTAGAGTCCAAATACTCAGTGTATACGACCACTACCAATAATAACAACAACAACAATAAGCTAACGTTTCGAGGTTTCCAGATGTCTAGTGCTGGGCCTAGTGCTCTACATAGATGACCTCATGTAACCCTTACATCAAGATGTGACACAATTCTGTGAAGTAGGTTTTGCTATCCCTGTTTTAAAGGTGAAAAAAATCAAGTCTTAGGGAGATTCATGTGGTCGAAGCCCTGCAGCAGGTGAAGGACAGAGCAGACTGGAAACTGAAAAAAAAAATTTCCCTTTGGTCATTCAAAAAATTTTTTAAAAAGTATGACATTTTTAACTGAAACACAATTTATACATATTTATGGGAGACCACCATGATAATTTGGTACATGTATATGATGTGTATTGATCAAATTTAGGAAATTAGTATTTCCATCTCCTGAAATATTTTTATCATTTCTTTGTGTTGAGACCCTTCAACCCCCTCCCTTTCAGTTCTTTATAAAATATAGAATATTTTTTGGAACCTATAGGTACCCTGCTAACTATATAATACAAATCCATTCTTTCTACCTATCTTGTATCTATTATCCAAGCCCTCTCCTTTCTCTGAACTCCCACTTATGCTTCCTAGCCTCTAGTGAGCACAATTTTACTCTTGCTGTCGACAAAATCAACTTGTTTTAGATCCCACAAATGAGAGAGAAGATGCAGTATTTGGTTTCATGCCTGGCTTATTTCACTTAACATCAATCACTTAATGGAATGTCCTCCAGGACCATTCATCTTGCAGAGCCAGTACTCTGATAACACCAAGCTTGTTTGCTTTGGGATAGCCCCAAAACACTCTTGCCCCTTTGAACTCATGTCTAAGAAACCCCATCAAGTGATAGACATGGTCTAGATGTGCCTGATGGAAATCAGGGTGGAGGGAAACCAGCCCAGAAAACAGTTCTGGGCCATTCAACAGTTTGGTTGAGCAACTGGGCCTGGCACAGAGTCAGTGTTTAAAAGGCAGTGAAAGCATCGCAGCAGAAGAAAGGGCAGGACAGGCCTCAGGGAGAAAACACAGCAGGCAGTTTACACCACACCCCCAAGAGGCACAGCATTCTGTGCCCAAGACTAAGCATCAGGAGCCCCCGAGTTCTCAAAGTGAGGCAGATGCTCAGATTTTAAGCATCAAGGGAGCCCCTCCTTGCCCACTGCACCTGCTGCAGCTGATGTGGGGCTTCCAGGGCATTAAATTAAAACACATGTCATCTACTTACTGCTGACCTCTCTGGGTGAAGGAAAGGAAAACAGAGTCTTTGAACACAGAAACCCCCCAATTTTCTCTCTTAAAATTTTCTCTTCCCAAATGGCCATCAAATGATAAAACAGCCTTTTATTTTACCACTTCTTTCCCAATAAGAGCCAGGAGCACAAACTGTATATATATATTTTTTTATCTTCCTTATGTGTATATTAAAAACTAAATGCTAGCTTTTCTCTTTACAAATATATGTATTGTGGAATTTTTTAAAAAAAGTATAATAGAAATAAAAATCAATGTTGCCGGGCATGGTGGCACAGGCCTGTAATCCCAGCACTCAGGAGGCTGAGGCAGGAGGATTGTTGTGAGTTCGAGACCAGCCTGAGCTACAAAGTGAGCTTAAGGACAGCCTGAACTGCATAGTAAGACCCGGTCTCAAAAAGACAAAAAAAAAAAAAAAAAATCACTGTTAATGTCACCAGCCACCCATAGCCATTAACTGCATTTTAATGCATGGTATTGTTTTCTGATGCTCCACAGCACGTTTCCCCCCGCCCCATTTTATATTTTGGTACAGGGTCTAGCAATGCAGTGTGGACTCGTAGTGGACCATCCTGTTTTCAGCCTCCCCAGTGCTGGGATTACAGGTATGCACCAGCACGCCTGGTCTTAGTCGCTGGCTCAGCGTGCCCCTGGGGTGGGGCCGGCGTATTATGTGAAATCAGGGATCCAGCACTGGTCCCTGTACTTGGTAAAGCAGGCGCTTAGCCCGCTGAGTATCTTGCCTGCCCTGCTCCAGAGCATTCTGAACATGGAAATATCACGGGCCAGGGGCCAGGGAGCTCCTAAGGCAGAGATGGGAAATTTTGACTCAGCCCAGCCACAGGACAGGCAGCAGGTTGGCTGACTTATATGCCTGAAAAAGGAAAAGTTTACTAGGCAATTAAAATTATACAATCAAAGAAATGGTGTGTCCTCCAGAGAGAGACGCACATTATAGTTTGGAGACAGAGATGTTTGTATTTTGGGCAAGGGAAGTCTGTAGACTTTGTGAATCTATAGGAAATTTGGGCTTGTTTTTTTTTTTTTTGGAGAAAAGTGATGGCCAATCCATAGATGAAAGCATAATAGCTCATTTTACAAGTGAAGTAATGGCCCATTTTACAGGAGAAGAGCCAGGCCCAGCCTATTATATTTACTTCTTTTTCTTAAGGTAATGATCTAGGATGCTTTGTCTAAAAAGCATTCTTTGAAATATTTGTGTCACTGGATAAATAATAGGAGACAGAGATAGATCTTTTGCAAATAGTAAGGGAAGGAGGAGGGGTATAAAAAATGAAGAAGTATTAGGTACGTGTACCAGCTCCCAGGAATGAATATAGTAACTATGTATTGCAAACATATACTAATAAAAATAAAAGTTAAAAAAGATACAAAACAAAATAAAAGGATCACAGAACTCAGCATAGCTTAATAAGCCTCTGGTAAAACCAGGAAACATTTTGCTACTTTTCTCTATAAAAAGCTCAAGCAAAAGCAAATGAATAAAATGAAATGGACATTTAAAAAAGAATATCAAAACTCAATAAAGTGAAGGAGGAAACTGGCATTGGAGAAGCAGCCCTCCAGTGAGTGAGGTCTCGGGAGAGTACTAATATAGAGTGTACAATTGGGGCTACAGAACCACTCCCCCCGACTCACTGGAACCTGGGCAGCACCCTAGGGCCTGTGCCCACATTTGTCCTAAGGCCTACCACCTAGAGGTAAAGATAAGGCGTGCAGGTCTTCCTGCGTGACCTGCAATAAGTTTTCTTCACTTGCGCTCCCTGAAGGTTCACGCATGAAGACTGCATCTCATACTTCTAATTATAGCAAAGCAAAGTATGGGAAAGAGCATGCGCAATAGATCAGCAGGCGTGACTTAGCAGCCTGTCGATCATATTGTCAATCACTCTTTGGAAGAGCCAATGGGAGGTGCCTTAGACCCACCCTAAATTTCAGATTCTTAAGGCCAGCGTGCTCAGGCACTTGTGTCTTTTCTGGTAGCAGGCGTGCACTCACCGATGGTACCGTGGACTGAGTAAAACTGTGCTGCTTTTTCCCCACTGTCTTGTGCTACATTCGATTTCTTGTTCACTGGGCACAAAAACCTGGTGAAAGTACTACCAGCAATGTTGGAGAAGACAGAGCTAGGACCGAGGGAGGTCCTGGGAGATGTGCTGTGGACAGCTGTAAAGGGCTTAAATGGAGCTCTTCCCACAACTGGCCTGCGGGCAAGCCCGGGTGGGGTCCAATGGAAGGAAACGTTTGTCCCTGTTCCCCTTCAAACCACAGCTTGTAGCTTCAGGCTGAGGAGAATAGGAAAATGGTAGGATTCCAAACAGCCAACAAAACCACTGACTCGCCATTCATCTTTTGCACCAGAGGAAAATGTGGAGAACATTGGCTTCACCTTGGCACAGCTCTGGCTGGAGCAAAGGGGAGTCTGACAGGAATCTGGACCTTAGTAGCCCTAGTGGCCTGGTCCTAGTGGCCTGATTTCATTCTCTTCCTCATCTTCCACCAGCACTAGCATGTGAATGGGGTCCTGCAGGAGGACACCCCTAGGCAGAGCCTCCCACTGCATTTGCTTCTCTTAATATTAGGTGCCTACCCCTTTGACATAATCAGCTAAATTAATTTATAGACTTATAACACCCTTAAAGGACTTTGTATCTGATGGCCCTGGAAGAAAAGAAGCATTAAAGTAGTCTGGGGAATACAGATATAGAAAATCTTGGTTAATGTTGATTGTGCTTTGAAGTCTCAATCCTCTTAAAAGTACACTTTGTAAATTATGATCTTCCTTGTCTCTTTTCTTCCTGCTTAATTTCTACACTACCTGCAGAAGTGTCTAGTACATGGCACCCAAGATAACATGTGGACCACGTCCTGAGTACCTTCTCTTGGACAACACCACATCAGTTCCCTTCAGCCTCCTCTTCCCTTATTATTTAAAATTTTGCATAATATTTTTAGTTGGGCAAACAAAGCTGTTATTATCTGTGCCTTCATTTTTAATGGTTTTAGAGTTGAATGACAATTTGTTAAAATTGAGACATGGATAAGAAGGCCTGACAAGGTCCTAGAACTCATGCACACAATGGTTCCCACAGCCCTGCGTGTGGACTTCTCCTCAGAACTTGAGCAGGTTTTCATAGGATGGCCTATGATCTGATCTCTGTCTGAGGAGTGGGCAATACAAAAAGGATAGTTCACACTGAGTTTTTACCACTGTATCTTCTCTTGCATGGTGGTCACCCCACCTCAAACTGCAGAGGATGTACTCTTTCTTACTGTTACCTGCGCAAACTCACTCAGCAGAGCCTGTTTCGTTTCCTACCTTTAATAAAACTTTGCTACTGCTTGTGCTTGCTTGAATTTTTGCTCAGGATGGAAAAAAACTACAAACCACCTCCAGAAGGAGGCTGCAGCACCCCAAAACCCAGTAACAAAATGTTATAGTCAGAGACCATGCTAGGGACCTAAGACAAAAAAATTCCTGGGTCCTATTAACTCCTGTTACTTATTAAAAGCACAATATGGGCCAGCCAGGTAGCTCAGCAGACTAAACTACCTGCTTAGAAAGATGCAGGGACCAGAGTTCCATCCCTGCTGTGTGGTGCGGGCCCCACCCCATGTGCAGACGGCCATTGGGACTGGGCATGGTGGCACACACCTGCAATCCTAGCACTTGGGAGGCTGAAAACAGGAGAAGCACTATAAGTCTGATCTGTATAGTGACACCCTGTAGACCTTGTTATGAAATAAAAAAAAGAAAAAAAGCACAATATTTGCTTTCCTCTGAAACAGTCATGGATTTAAAACCTGCTTTTACTAATAAATAGTGACTCTTCACTTGAACCTACAGAGGCCCATGAGATAAGGAAGAGAAGAACAAAGTTTGACCTTTATGTTATATCTGTCTCCACTGTTACCTTAAATCTTCTGGTCGGATACTCGCTGGGCTCTGTATATAAGTATATAATATATACTGTATATAATCACTTCTAGAGAGTCTGTCTACAAACTGGCAATACAAAATTGATTGGTCCTAAATTTATATAACCTTTCAAGACAGCAAGCATCAATACAAAAGATTTGTACTGACATTAAGTTACCCATAAGCACCTACAGTCTTCAGTTATTATCCTAAACATGGAGTCACCTTGGATTCCAGCAGAGCCTTACTCGACTGAGATAGTCCCAAACTGAAATAATAACCTCCCAGAGGCTAGATTGCCCCCTCAGTCAATAAAGCCTTTCTCCAAAGCAGTCTTGCAAAACCAGAACTGAGGTAGTGATAACCAGACTCTGGTTTATCCCAGCTCATCCATGAAGGTGAGTTTTGTTCTGTGGTTTCTGAGGGCCTCTCACTGGTGCACACTGAAATTTTTCTCTGTGCAAAGATTCAAGAACCTAACTAGAAGGCCAGCGAGATAGTTCAGCAGACTAAGCACCTGCTTAGGCAAGCACAGGGGCTGGGATTTGATCCCTGGCACCACATGCTGTGCTGGCCCTGTCCCCCAGGCATGCTGAGCCAGTGACCGAGCCTATTAAGGAGGCTAGAAACAGAAGGATCACTATGAGTTCGAGCTGCATAGTGAGACCCTACACACAAACATACACAAAAGAACCTATCTAGAAAAGAGGAATCAAGATATTGCATACTGGTACAAGTTCCCTATGAAGAATATGGTCCTTATGTATATCTAAATTGTACCAATAAACTTAATTTAAAAACTTAAAAAAAAGAACTCACCTGATCAAGTTGAAGTACCCATCTCCTCTTTGGGGAGACTCTACCCTGTCCAGTGATAAAATCATCTACCTAAAATTGGACAAGCTTTTTCTTGAGAGACACATCAGGGTGGGGACAATAAAAGATACAGATTTGAGAGGGTTTTAAAAGCTCTTTCAGTTGATCACTCTGGCATTTATCTCTCAAATCTTCCACTTCCTGAGACTCCTTCAGATTGTCAATCCCATAATATCTCCGTGTTCTTTTCCATCAAATATTTGATTAAATCCATGTCTGGAGGGAAAAAACTTAGTTCTCTTTCCAATCTTGCAAGATGGCAGGTAAAAAAACTGAGAAGCCAGATACTAAAGAGAAGAAACCTGAAGCCAGAAGTCTTCTGCCAGCAGTACTGGTAAAAAGGGTAAGGTGGAGGCAAAAAAAAAAAAAGAAAAGTCCAAGAAGGGGCAGCCCCACTGCAGCTGAAATCCTGTCCCGGTTAGAGGAATCGGTAGGTACTCCCAATCTGCTATGTATTCCAGAAAGGCTTTGTACAAAAGAAAGTACACAGCTGCTACATTAAGCATTGATAGGAAAAAGAAGGAGAAAGTTCTTGCTATGATCACAAAACCAGTCAGTGTGGACAAGAATGGAGGTAGCCAGGTGGTTAAGCTTCAAAATATCCAGATACTACACTACTGAAGATGTGCTCCAAAACCTCTTTTTTTGTGGAATTGGGGATTAAACTCAGATCCTTGTGCTTAGCTAGGGAAGCGCTTATTCCATTGAGCCATCTCCCTGGCCTCTCCCAAAAGTTCTTGAGTCGTGGTAAGAAAGCCCTCATTCAGCAAGTGAGGAAACTGTGAGCTAGCATCACACCCGGCACCATCGTGCTCATCCTCACCGGGCATCACAGAGGCAAGAGTGTGGTCCTCCTGAAGCAGCTGGCCAGTGGCTTGCTCCTTGTGACTGTGCCTCTTAGCCTTAATGGTGTTCCTCTACGAAGAACACATCACAAATTTTTCTTTGCCACCTCTACAAAAATTGTTATCAGCAAAGTGAAAATCCCCAAACACCTCACTGAAGAAGCTGCGGAAAGCTAGACACCAGGAGGGTGAGATCTTTGACACTGAGAAAGAGAGACACCAGATTTCAGAGCAGCGCAAGGGGGATCAGAAAGGGGTGGACTGACAGATTTTAGCAAAAATTAAAGCTGATCCTCAGCTCCGGGACTACCTGTGATCTGTGTTTGCTCTGACAAATGAAATTTATCCTCATAAATTAATGTCCTAAATTTCTTACTAAAAACCTAATTAAATAAGTCATACGATTAAAATAAATAAATAAACAAACAAACTATAAATAAATCCATATCTGGGAAGAATGACCACTTGAGGAAAGAAAATGGTGATATTTAAGGAACAGCTGCAACTTTCTTGCTGCTCCCAGCAAGCTGAGAACTGTGCCTGGACCCCTGAATGTCTTCTGGGTCCTTGGCAACACACCTCCAAGACAGTTCTCTGTGAAAACTGGATTCTTGAGGTTTTACCTATATCTAAGGAGAGAATGAAATTTGTAGTCAGAGTTATTTCTACACTATAAGATTGGCTATAAACAAAGAAAATGGATACAGTGGGCTGTATCATTTTCCAAGGTCACTTTGTTCTGTTTTCTGATCATTATTATCAACTATGTACTATTCTGAGTAAAGAACTATAATTTGAAGGACACTACATTTAAGTGGAGTTCATTTTTTGGCAGTTGATATTTGGTTGTTTTTTTTTTTTTTGCATTTTAAAACATTTTATTGGTACATTTTAGATAGATATAATGATAACACTCATCATAGGGAATTTATACCTCTGTATAAATTCTTTTTTCCCAATTTCCTCACCTCGCTTCAACTCCTCTTCCTCTGCTTATTTACACAAGCTTTGTTTCCATTTTTTCTTCTATTAGTTTTTCTTGTCCCTTTTTTCTTTTCTCTCTCTCCTTCCCCTGTTCCCTTTCTCATTTGAACACCTTCTTTCTACTTCCCAGAATGTGGTATACATGTTTGTCATTATTTATGCTTTCAGGTTTTCACTCCAGGGAAACAATGCAATATTTAATCATATATGCCTGATTTATTTCACCTACAAGTACCGCCTTCAGGTGTATCCATTTATTTAGAAATGTCTCAAGCTTACCCTTCTTCACAAGCTGAGGTGTACTCTACTGTACAGAAATGCCACATCTTTTTTCATTCACCGATTGATGGGCATTTACAAATTGTGCCATCATAAATATGGATGTACATATATTGATGATACTTTTAGCTAGTTTTGTTTAACCAGTTTTTGGTTTTTTGTTGTTGTTTTTGGTGGAACCAGGGATTGAACTCAGGCCCTTGCGCTCGCCAGGGAAGCGTTTATTCCACTGAGCCGTCTCCCCATCCCCTTTGATGATACTTTTAATTCTTACAGGAAGATACCAAGAAAGGGAATACCTAGGTTGAATGGAATCTCTACTTTTTTTTTTTTTTTTTTTTTTTTTTTTTTTTTTTTTTTGGCGGTACCGGGGATTGAACTCAGGGCCTTGAGCTTGCCAGGGAAGCACTCATTCTACTGAGCCATCTCCCCGGCCCCAGAATCTCTACTTTTAATCTTTTGAGGAATCACCATGCTGATTTCCACAGTGGTTTCATCTGTCTACACTCCCACCAACAGTGGAGAATGGTTCCATTTTCCCGACAATTCCATCTGCATTTATTACTGATTGATTTCTTGATAATAGCCATTCTTCCTGAGATAGAATTTCAGTGTTGTTTTTAATTTGCAACTCTCGAAAGACCAGTGATGTTGAACATTTTTCATATGTTTATTTGCTGTTTCTACTTCTTCATCCGAAGAGAGTCTATTCATTTCAGATGCCCATTTTTGGATTGGGTCTTTAAATTTTAGGGAACTCTGAATTTTTACAAGTTACTTATATATTCTACATATTGGTTCTTTGAGAAACAGCTGAAAACAATTGTTTTTTTAGTCTGTGGGTATCTTTTAACTCTGTTGGTCATTTATATCGCTGTACAAGATTTTTAAATAAGATCTCAGTTGTAGATTCTACATGATATTTCCTGTGTGATCAGGCTTTTCTCTGTAAAGACTTTGCCTGCACAATGTCCTCAAGAGTTCTACCTGTTCTATCTTCCTGCAGACTATAATTTAATTTAATCCATTTTGATTTTGTTTAGTGCATGGTGAAAGATGTGGGTTTAGTATTAATCTTTGGCATATGGAAAATCAGTTTTCCCAGAACCATTTATTTATTTTGTTTTTGCGTAGTTGGCTTAGCCCACCCTGGGGGTGGGACTGGCACAACATGTGGTACCAGGGATCGAACACATGGTCCCTGAGAATTTGCCTAAGTTTGCCTAAGCAGGCGCTTTAGACCACTGAGCTATCTCACGAGCCTCTACTTGAACCATTTATTAAAGAGGCTATCTTGCTTCTAGTGAATGTATTTGGCTCCTCTGTCTAAGAGAAGGTAGCTGAGTGTGTTTGGAGATGTTTTTGTATCTTATAATCAGTACCACTGAACCTCAGGGTTTTTTTTTTGCCAGTACCATGCTTTTTAAAAAACAAAAACAAACAAACAAACAAAAAACCATAGTAGCTTTGTGTATAGTGTAAGTCAGGGATTGTGATGCCCTCTGACTTGCCTTTATTGTTCAGAACTGCTTCAGCTATTGTAGGTTTCTTTTGATTCCAAATAAATTTTATGATTGTTTTCTCTAATTCTGTGAGGTGCGCTATTGAGATTTTAATTGGAATTGCATTAATTGTGTACACAAATTTTGGAAGCATGGCCACTTTCACTATATTGGCTCTTGTTACCCATGAACAAGGGATATCTTTCCGTTTTCTGATATCTTTTCATTATCCTTTTTCAGAATACAGTAGTTTTCAACATAGGGGTCTTTGACTTCTTTCATTAGATTGATTCTTAGGTATTTGATTTTTTGTTCTTTTTTTTTTTTTTTTTTTTTTTTTGGTGGAACCGGGGATTGTCTGGTGGAACTCAGACCCTTAAGCTTGCCAGGGAAGTGCTTACTCCACTGAGCCATCTCCCTGGTTCTGCTACTGATTTCTGAGTATTAACTTTGTATCCAATTATGCTACCACTGAGTTATTTCATGAATTTGGTTATTGAATCTAAAAATGTTTCAGTGAAATTTTGGAGGTTTTAGATATAGAGTATAATGTCATCTGCAAATAATGAAAATTTAACTTCTTCCTTCCCTACTCTTATTCCTTTTATTTCTTTTTCTTGTCTAATTTATCTGGCTAATATTTCAAGAACTATACTGGATAGGAGTGGTAATAGTAGACATCCTTGTCTTGTTGCTGTTTTTACAATGAAAGCTTTTAGTTTTGGTCCACTTAGTATGCTGGCTACTGGTTTGTCATAGATGAATTTTATCAGATTGAGATAAAGACCATCTATTTTAATTTTTTTGCAGGTTTTTCTTTATCATGAAAAGGTGCTAGACTTTGTTAAATGCTTTTTCTGCATTTATTGAGATGATTATATGGGTGTTGTCCTTGGTTCTGTTCATATAGTGTACTACATTTATTGACTTGCATATGTTGAACCATCCCTGCCTCCCTGGGATGAATCCTCCTTGACCATGTTCTATAATCTTTTTAACAATTTATAACATTCTGTGCATTCTGAGAAGTAGTGCAATGAAGTCTTTAAATTTCTTGTAAAATTCAAGGTGATTCCATTAGGAGATGGACTTTCTTTGTTGTTACATTTTAAATTACATATTCAATTTCATTGACTGATATTAGCTTATTTAGAATTTTTTATATCCCCTTGATTCAGCTTTTGTAATTTTTCTGTATCTAGAAATTTGTCCATTTCTTCTGTTTTTCATCCTATTAGAATAATAGGGCTGGCCAAATAGCTCAGTGAATTAAAGCATTTGCAAGCAGGTGCAGGGGCCAGGGGTTCAATCTCTGGGCTTGCAGTGCCGGGACTGCCCCCAGGGCATGCTGAGATGGCAATTGAGACTGGACATGGTGGAACAAACCTGTAATCCCAGCTGTTGGGAGGCTATAAACAAAAAGATCACTACCAGTCTGATATAGTAGTGAGATCCTGAACACTCTGTAGACCCTTCCCTAAAATAAAAAAAATAACAAAAAAAAAAAGAATACAGGTTCCAGGGTCCAGGGATATAGCTTAGCAGCATAAGCACCTGCCTGGCAAGCACAATGTCCTGAGTTCTATTCCTGGTACTGAAAAAAAGAAATACAGGTTCTTAAAGTAGATATAGCTGATCTGGATCATTTCTGCTATGATTTTCCCCTTTTCATTCCTAGTTCAATGGATATGAGTTTTCCTCTTTTTTATGTTGGCTAAGGGTTTGGCAATTTCATTTAATCTTTCAAAGAACCAACTCTTTGATCCATTGGTTCTTTCTATTATTTTCTTAGTCTCCATTGCATCACTTTCTGCTCTACTCTTTGTGATTTCCTACCTCATATGAGCTTTTGATTTGTCTTGCTGTTATTTTTCTGTAAGGTTCAGGTTTAACTTTAGGTTGTTCGTTTCATCTGTTTCTGTTTTTATGATGTAGGAATTCACTGCTATAAATTTCCCTCATAGGATGCTTTCATCATGTCCTGTAATTTTTGGTATATTGTATTAGTATTATTGCTTAATTTTTTTTTTTCAGAACCAAGCATTGAACTCAGACCCTTGCGCTTGCCAGGGAAGCACTTATTCTACTGAGCCATCTCCCCAGTCCCCACTGCTTAATTGTAGAAGCTATCTGATTTTGCTTTCAATTTCATCTGTGACCCATTGGTTGGTTAGGAGGGTATGATTTAATTTTCATGTGTTTATGAAGTTCTTATGCTTTCTTTTGCCATTGATTTATCATTTTATTACACTATGGTTGGATAGTATGCCTGAGATAATTTCATTTCTTTGCATTGCTTAAGTATGTTATATGAGCTAGTATCTCTATTTTGGAGACTGTCTTGTGTGCAGCTTAGAAAAATGTGTATTCCAATGTTGTGGGGTGGAACATTCTATAGACATTCTACTGTGTCCATTTGTTCAAATGTTTGGTTTTGTTCTGATATTTGTTACCCTTTTGTCTAGTTGATCTATTTCTGACAACAGAGTATTGTGATTCCCATTATAATTGTATTTTATCTTATTTGATTTCTCATGTCTGTTAATATTTGTTTTATATATTTGGGTATGCTGGTATTGGTGCATATATATTCATGATTGTTATCTTTTTCTGTTGTAGCCTCTTTACAAGAATGTATTGACTTTTGTTGTCTCTCTTAATCAGTCTTGGATTGAAATACACTTTGTATGTGACTAGGATAACTGACCCTACTTCTCTTTGGGTTTCTCTTGCATGGAGTATTATTAACTATTCTTTGGAAAAAAAATTATTCTTTGACTTTTAGTCTATTAATTTTGTTTTGAATTAAATGTGTTTCTTCTTTACAGTATATTGCTGGATCTTGCTTACTGAGCAGTCTGCTTCTTTTGGTTGGTGAAACTGAGAACTTTTACGTTGATGGTTATAACTGATATGTACTGACTTATCCTTGTTGTGTTATTTTCCTGTTGTTCTTTCCCTTTTTCCCACTCAGATTATTCATTTTCCCTGCCTGGTAGATTTCTTCTGTTGGGGTTCATGGAGTTGTAGTCCTTGTTAACTCTCTAGAATGTGCTTCAGAACACTTTGGAGTGTTTGTTGGATGTTCATGAATTTTCTGGAAGTGCCCTTCATCATAGAAGCATCTTGCTTTTCCATCAAGTTTTAAAGATAGTTTTGTGGGCTATATCAACATGGGTTGGAACTTGCTTAAGTTTAGAGCTTGAAATAACTTTTCTCAAAGCTCTCTTTGGCTTGATTGTTTGTGGCAAGAAGTCTGCTGTGATTCTGATGGGCTTTCCTTTATCAATGATTTATTTCTTTTCTCTAAAAGCTTTTAACATTCTCTTCTTGTGTTGGATTTCTGAAATGTTGAAATTCTGAAATGACTTTTTTTGGCTGGCTCAGCCCACCCTGAGGGTGGGGCTGTTGTGGCATGTGGTGCTGGGGATGGAACTGGAGTCCCCTGTGCCTGCCTAAGTTTGCCTAAGCAGTCGCTTTAGGCCACTGAGCTATCTTGCAGGTCCAAAATCTTGACTATTATATGCCTGGCTGTAGATTTGTTTGATCACAGCTAATTAGCATTTTATATATCAACTTGTTTTTCCACGCTTGGCAAGTTTCTGCCATTGGTTCTGTGAACAGCTTTTCAATGTCAATTGCACTCTGTCTTGCGTTTTCGTTGACTCTGATCAACCTCATGTTATTTTGTGAATCATCTAGCCGCTTTTTACTTGATTTTTCATGGTTATTTGTTATTTTAAAGAAATATTTCTTTTCATGATTGTCAACCTCAATCATCTCTTTACTATCTAATATTCTATTTTCACTGTGCTTCATTCCATTGTGTATACTTTCAATACAATTTTAATACATAGCTGTTTGAATCTATTTCATGAATTCCATTTCTTTCCTATGTTGGGCATTCAAGGTTTCCATCATTTTCCTAAGTTCCTCTATTTTTTTAGATGTGTACCTGCTATATAGTCACTAACCAAGACTTTCATTAAGATTATGTAGTTATCTGAGAGATTAGTTTTGATTTTTTTTTTTAGATTTTCATGCATCTGATTTGTTACTTCCACTGTTACTACTTTAGAAAGTTTAGCTTTTCCTCAGCTGCTGCCAAGGAGCTCGGTTCTTCCGAGAAAGCTAAGGCTGCATTGGGATGAAACCCTCACTTCTTTCTGGGACTAGCACTGAGCCCGGCAGCCCACGTCATGGCCTTCGTCTCCGAGCTCGCCTGCATCTACTCTGCCCTTATCCTGCACGATGACGAGGTGACCATAATGAAGGACATGATCAATGCCCTCATTAAAGCAGCTGGTGTCAATGTCAAACCTTTTTGGCCTGGCTTGTTTGCAAAGGCCCTGGCCAATGTCAACATCAGGAGCCTCATCTGCAATGTAAGGGCTGGAGGCCCTAACCCCACAGCAGGCGCTGCCCCTGCAGGGGGCTGAGGAGAAGGTGGAAGCAAAGAAAGAAGAATCGGAGGAATCTGAGGTCTACATAGGCTTTGGTCTTTTTGACTAAACCTCATTTTGTAACATGTTCAATAAAAACTGAACAGATAAAAGAAGAAAGTTTAAGTGGGTGGTTTTTAATTGCTTCACCTCATTGTCCCCTGCATTTATCTGGAAGTCTGGGGTTAAATCTTGCTTATGTATCTTCTCATTTTGTATTATTTTTAGTGTAATTACTGGGTTGATGCTTATAAATTGTTCATGAAAAATAACTTTTTTTGTAGTACATAGAACCCTTAGGAAATGACTACTTGTCAGAGATGTCTTCCAGGTGTAGCTGGCTTTTGGGTTTTGAGTCTGTGGCAAGATCCTACTCCTTCAATTTACTGGGGATGAGAATTTCCTGCTTATTTAACTCAGCCCCTGGTTCTTTGACATTGGCCGTGGTATTATTTATAACTCTTAGGCAATCTCAGTCTTACTATACTAAGAAAAACAAAAAATTATGTAACCTTGGCTAATGAGTATAATCAATGGGGACAACAGCATCAAACACAGTCTAGAAAATGATAAACTATGATGACTATTGATACCTTTAACAGTATGAACCATACTTTTAGTTATATAACAAAATCTAAAACAAAACGGAAGATTGTATACAGTAAGTATGTCTTCAATATTGTGATTTATTCAAGGGAATAAATTTAAGAGTAGTTGGGGGAAAATAGAAAATAGAAAAACAAAAGAGAAAGATAAGAAGCAAGGCTGGAGGATAAAGGAAGAGTTCACACACTTCAGGAAACTGATGACGAGGACAGGGAGAAAGAGAGAAGGAAGAAATGTAAATGTGAACAGAACAACAAAAATCTAGAAACAATGTTCATACTCATGTAAAAAGAAGGAAAAATAAACAGAAAAAAAAAGCAAATAAGAAAAAAAAAAGTTCACTTCAAGATGTCTCTCTGCTGTCAGCGGTAGAGCAACTGTTCACACAGAACCTAACCCCATGCTAGTTAATCCCAGCGAGCCAGTGGTAGACTTATAGTGAGGTAGAGGATTATCCAAGCAAAGCTTCACTTTTATCTCCCTAGAAGTTTCTGGTTATTAGGTTTGTGGCTCTAAGGTGCTCTGTTTTCTGGATATGAGGGTGGAACCAAATTTGTTCAGCCTGCAAGACTCTGCCTCCTGATGGCTTGAACTTAGCTTCTTGACCCTTTTTTTTTTTTTTTTTTTTTGCAGAACCAGGGGTTGAACTCAGGCCTTTGCGCTTGTTAGGGAAGCACTTTATTCTACTGAGCCATCTCCCCGGCCCTTGTTCATGCCTTCTTGAACTCAGCCTTTCTTTGTCCTGACATGGAACTTCTAGATGGAGCCTGCATCTTCTCAGGATTCTGAGTTCAGTTGGCCCCTCTCCAAGATGGCTACTGGCCATCCGAGAGGCCAGCTGGCCTCTGTTGGGGGATGTCTGGACTGGAATAACTCATCAGCCACTGCAGTCACTGCATTGATGCTCTGATCCACTGTTGCCTTTCTCTGTGGACACCTCTGGGGCTGTCAGCAATTACTGTGCATCTGCAGGTCTGGGTTGCCCTTCCCATGCAGTGAATCAGGGCTCCAGGGGAAAGCACCACTTGCTCCTTCCTCTTTCTTTGTTGAAGTCTCTCTTCCCTCTCTCCATGGGGTTCAGCACTCACTTCAGATCCTTGCTGGCCCCCTTGGACCCACTTCACTTCTTCACATTGCTGTATTTCAGTGTTTGGACATCAAATTCAGAGAGGCTGTTTCTCTGCTGTTCATCATTCCACCATCCTAAGGGTACCTTTGTATCCATTGTAGGCTGTGGTCACCAGTGCCTTCAATGAATGACAGTAAGAAAAGTTGAAGACAAAGGGAAACATGACAGCTAGAAGTTGGCAGCAAACTTAAGATCACAGAGTGCAGGAAAACATTCCTTACATGTAAAACTGTAAAATTACTTTCTGAATATTAAGTCTTATACAAATAGTCTTGTGACACCACTGATGGATAGAAAACACATTTACATGGAGAATAGGCAGCAAGTTAATAATCTGAAATTTAAAGAGGTTTTCTTTTCTCTGACAGCTCAGAATTGCTTTATAAATTTTTAAGAAATGTTAATAGGTATCTGACATGAACAATGAAAGGGAAAGTAGTATTACAACATGCATTAAAGCTTTAAAATGTCTCTACACAAGCACGGATATAAGTAAAACTGCTAAAAGTGGAAAAATGAATTGGGGAATTGTCACTTCAAAAAAGAAAAGAACAAAACTGAAATTGATCCCTCCCCAAGTAAAACACACTTAACTAGAAAGGCCCTAGAAAGCAGGGAGTTTAAACCTCATAAATAGGCATTGAAAGACAATGTACCTGAACCCCATAACAACACTGTAGGAGGACAATGAGGTAATAGGATGTCGATAGCATTGGTTTAATTGACCTGTTTTTTTTTTTTTTTCAGAACTAGGGATTGAACTCAGGTACTTGAGCTTGCCAGGGAAGTGCTTATTCCACTGAGCCATCTCCCCAACCCTATAGCATGGTTTTAGAATGGCATAGGTCCAGGTCAGAGCGTGAGATAGCCTCTTTCTAGATATGTGCCCTTAAGATGGTCAAATTCTCTGCAGCCTCAGGTTCCATGACTGCTTGTGGAATGTAAGCACCTCCCAGAGAGGTAAAATTTGAATTGAAGCCTTTAGCATGACCAGTGACTACTGCTGTTTAAGTTGTAGCTGTACACACACACACACAACACAACACACATAAACTTTGACAATTATATAGGAGAGAAGAAATAAAAATAAGTAAAAAGGAGCTAAGAAAATCCTCATTTTAAAATTGTTTTTCATAAAAACTGCAGGATCAGAGCACAAGCTCCGTAAAAAGTCCCAAAGGTCCTTTAGCCTGGGCCATCCATTTTGCCTGCAAGTGGGCTTTGGATGTTCTTTTTCTTATAAATAGGACTTATTATTTCAATAGTTATCACTTGTGAGTGGGACATCGCCAACCCACTTCTACTATAGAAGATGACCACTATCTTCATCTATACATATACAAGTTCCACAGATTTCCATCTAAAAATCCCCCAAAATGTTCAACCCCACACAATGATGCAGGTTTTAATTTTGAGGGCCCAGGATGTATTTATTTCACTGTGTACTTCAAACTTTCTGCCTATAAATGACTTTGTGTGTCTTACTGAAAACTCTTTTCCTTTTGTTTTGCTTTTTGTTTTTGAGACAGAGTTTTGCTATGCAGTTCAGGCTGGTCTTGAACTCACTACATAGCCCAGGCTGGCCTCAAATTCACACTAATCTCCCTTCATTAGCCTTCTGAGTGCTGGGATTAAAGGAATGTACCACCACCTACAGCTCTGAAATTCTTTTTCTGCAATGAAGATCAGTAAACCTACAATTTATTTTGCACATAGGGTGGGTTTAGGTGGTGAGCCCATGGCATGTGTACCACAGTCAGCTTTTAGTTATTACTGAAAGCTCTAAAAGATGCATTGTCATTGGTTTAGCTTCCCCATATCTCATTTTGGGGGCCCTCTTCAGACTCTGTTGGATGACAGCAAGGCTATTATTTTTTATTTTACTTTTAGAATAAAACAAATTTAAAGTCATTTGTGTTATTCTCAGGAACAATGGAAAAGGTAGAACTTGGGGATGGAAGCCATTATAATTTCTTATCTCCATCTAAAGCACTAGAAATAGAATAGATTGCTGTTAAAAACTTACCAAGAGAAGTAAATAATTAGCACAAAAAATGGCAGAGTGGAGAGTAGCAGTAACAGCCTTTCTGAGCTTTGAAATCCAGACACTGGAAAATAACAACTAGGAGAGAGAGAGAGAGAGAGAGAGAGAGAGAGAGAGAGAGGAAAAATAGGAAGAAGAAGAAGAAGAAGAAGAAGAAGAAGAAGAAGAAGAAGAAGAAGAAGAAGAAGAAGAAAATTAATAGCTACATAAAAATTGAAGACAGAATACAATGTGGAGAAGAAAAATCTCACACTTCCTGGCTCCCAACTTGGGGCCTATGGGAGAGGGAGACCACTCCTACAGAAACAAAGTGAATGCTAAGTGCTCCACAGCACCTCAGAGAAAAATTTGGTAGAACAGACTGGTCATTGCCATGATTTGCAGAGACAGTACAGAATGGTTTTCTCACAGAAGTCCTTCAGTGTTGAATAGCTGATGAATGATCCTAGTCCAGATGCCCACCATATCTCTGGAGAGAGTTCTTAGGTACCATTCTAGAGTAGGGTTAATTGTTTGGATCTGGGACTCAGAGCAGCCACGAGATGCCTTTACTTCAGGGTTCCCAACAATACCCTCGACATTGGGTCCTCATCCTGCTCCTATTAGCACTTGCATCTGCTGTAGATCTGGGATCTGACTTCCTTCTTTATCTACCAACATGAATAGGATCACATCTTGACTTGGATACTGCTACATCATGGGACAAGGGAGCCCCAGAGAAAAAAGATAATTGTTCAATCCCAAAACTATAGATCCTGGAAAAAAATCATGCACTCAAAAATCATAGGGAAGTACATATCTTTTCTTTTTCTTTTTCTTTTTTTTTTTTCTTTTTTTTTTTGTGTGTGTAGGTGTCTCTCTGTGTGTGTATTTTTTTTTTTTCTTCTTTTTTTTTTTTTTTTTTTTTTTTTTTTTTTTTTTTTTTTTTTTCATTAGTTTATTGGGGCTTAGGGAATTTTTCTATGTCCTTTTTCCTTGCTTCTTATCTCTTTTTCTTTTCTTTACCCTTTTAACTTTCTCCCTTTAATTTTTCTCTTTATTTTTATTCCCTTTATATAATTTCTTATTTATTTACTTCTTTTATCTTTTGTTTCTTGAAAGTTTTTTTTTAAAATCTTACATAATTCTATAGGCTTCTTTCTACTCCCCAGAAGAATCCTTTGTACCACTTTTCTCTCTTCTTCATGTCATATACATAATTTAAGGTTTCAAGTTTTTCCTCTTCCATTCTCCTGGTTCCAAAACCCTATATTTTTAGTGATATAATTATAAAGGCTTGTTAATTTTTAGATAACTCTAAAATTATTGTTGGATTCTTTTCTACTGGTAGTGGAATATAGCTGTTATGTTCAGTATATATTAACTGTAAGTCAATACTGGGTTTTCTTGATTCCTATACCATAACTATGGATTTCTTCTTTAAAGTGTGTTACATAACTCCTTCTGAAGCTATGTTAATATCCAATTCATCTTGGATGATACTAGTACAGCTGATTTGCTTGATATTGCCAGGATGCATAATTCTTGCCATTAATGTTTTTTTTTTTTTTTTTTTTACAAGTCAATACCCAGATTACTTTGGGAATTAATAAATACACTCCCAAAGAACTTGTACTGAGCCAAACATATCCTTATTGGGAGCTTGGATGGGTCATCAATCTTCTAAATTGTGTCTTTTTTTTTTTCTTTTTTAAATTTATTTTTTATTTTATTGAAGTACAAATATCAATCAGATAGTTTTAAGACACCTTAACAAGACAAATTTGATAAATTAATACATTGCAAACTGTTTTCA
>PVKA01010154.1:0-65469 GCA_004027165.1 Ctenomys sociabilis | reverse complement strand
ATATATATATATATATATATATATATATATATATATATATATATATATATCACTGTGGTATGATGTTTTCAGTTTTTCTGGAAAAATATTTGGGGTTGGGGGTGAAAAGCTGGGTTGAATGGGACCTCCAATCCAAACTTTTTGAGGAATCTCCACACTGATTTCCACAGTGGTTGTTCCAGGCTATACTCCCACAAGCAGTGACAAGGGTTCCTTTTTCCCCCATAACCCCTCCAGCATTTGTTATTGGTTGACTTCTTGAGTTCTTGATGATAGCCTTCCCTTTCTTTCTGGGTTTAGATGGAATCTCACTGTTGTTTTAAAATTTGCATTTCTCAAATGACCAATGATGTTGAATATTTTTTATTATATCTATTTGCCATTTGTATTTTTTTTATCTGAGCAGTATATATTCATCTCAGATGTCCAATTTTGGATTGGGTCTTTGAATTTTGAGGCCCTGATTTTTAAAAATTCTTTGTGTTCTAGATAAAAGTCCCTCTGTGGTGCAGAGTTTCATGGTAAGTCCTACGGGGACTCGACTGACCTTTAGGTTTTGCTTTATCTTGGTCTTAACTATGCAGCAGAAAAGTGTAGAATTGTATGAAAAGTGAAGCCATGTTAATATGCTGAGCTGTGGAAGGCTCAAGTCATCAGATTTGGACATTACCGGCCCTGTGCACTACTGAACTATATTGGAATATTTTGCTGAATTCATGTACCTACAGTATTTGGATGGCAATGGAATACCCATCTGTGACAAAACTGAACAAAAAAAGGTGATATAAATGAAGGTCCATTTTGTATCTGCATATACAAAATAGTTAGGATAGATATATAGCTACTTTCTCTTAATTCAATATGAAAGATTTGTACTAATAGAATTTGGACAGGATATCATGTCTGCATCTTGTGCTATGAATGACTGCTACAAAGACAACAATATACAATGTATTAATTGTTGTAACTCTCCTACCAACCTGTTTTGAAGCTGTCTCATTGCAATGTTTTTCTCAATAAAATTAATTAAAAAATAGATAGAAGTCCTTCATCTGAGACACAGTTGGCTAAATTTTTCCCCAAATTTGTGGATTTTCTTTTTATTGTATTGGTGATTTCTTTTGACATGAAGAAACTTTTTAATCTTTTATTTATTTGGTACAGGGTTTCACTATGCAACTTGGATTCCTAGTGATTCTCCTGTCTCAGCCTTCCTGCCTGGTTTTGGTGGTCATCACAGTACATCCAGGTTTCCAGGGATGGCACAGTATGTGTTGCCAGGTATTAAACCCAAGTACTTGTGCTTTCCAGGCAGGCGCTTAGCCCACTGAGCTATCTCTACCGTCCCCGCAGAAACTACTACAAAAGATGAGATCCCAGTTTTTATTCTTTGAAGTGTTTCCCATGCAGGTTGATTTTTGTTCATGAACTCTCTACTCACCGCTATGCCTTTAAGATTTGTATCAACTTTCTCCTGCAATAGATTTAGTGTTTCTGTTTTAATATTTAAATTGTCTATCTCCATGCACTAAACCAAAATCAAAATGGATCAAAGACTTAGATATTAAAACAGAAATAACTTAAGAAGTTTTATTTCTGCCTAAGTTCACACAGTTCCAGCCCTCTTGGTCCTAAAACACTTTACACATGTTAAAATGTGAGATAAGCAAGGAGCACTAAAATCCACAATGTCTCAAAACCCTCTAGAAGAACTAACTTACTCTTTGTACCAGTGTAGGTTGAAAACTTAATTTGAGCCAGATACCATACTATATGACAAGGGTAAAATATTGACAGCAACAGTTATGGGGCCTATTCTTAGAAAGCTAGCACTTTAATGGAAAGGACAACCAGATCACAGAAAACATCATTTCTGAGGCCTGAGAAATTTACCCACCAGCATATTTGGGGCAGAGAGTGTAGATTCTGGAGGCAAAAAGAAATGTATTGTACCTCATCTTGATATATGATAACAACAGGAAACCACTTTGTATTTTTGGTCACATTAAAAATATTTTCTAGGTGTTGAAGATACCAAAAAAGAACAAGATATGATATACCTTGTGCTGATTCTCCAAAACGCAGCTGTTACATACCAGAAACACACACTAGTAAAGGGAAGAGGTTTTCTTTTATTCCTTCAGTGCAGTTACTTGGGAAGAAAATGGACCTTCTTTCTCTCCTATAAGCCCAGACATCCTTATTTACAAATTTGCTAAAACCTGCCATGGACCAAGCATTATTTTTGACCAAAATAGTGCAGGTTATAAGTGTAATTTAAAATTTTGTAGTAGCCACATAAGCAGTGGTAAAAGGAACCAAGTGAAATTCATTTTTCAAAAAAATCATTTATTTGCTACACTATCTTACTACACAGTTCAGACTCATAGTGATCCTCCTGTCTCAGCCTCTCCAGTGCTGGGATTACAGTTGTACACCACCATACCCCAGTTTCAGTGAGCACAGCATGCCTGAGATTCTAGGGTGAGCATGGCATGCAGCACTGGGCGTCTAACTCAGGTCCTTACTCTTGCCAGGCAGTTGCTTAGATTACCAAGCCATTTCCCCAGACCATGAAATTCATCTTGATAGTGTCTTTTACTTAGTCCCAGGTATATGAAGTATCATCTTTTCAACAACATCATTTCATTATCATAAACATCTTTTTTTATGTATTTGGTACAGAGTTTACAGGGTCTACAGGGTCTCACTATGTAGATCAGACTTGCAGTGGTCCTGTTTTCAGCCTCCCACTCACTGGGATTACAGGCATACACCACTACACCCAGTCTCAATCACCTTCTCAGTGGGCTCCTGGGGCTGGGCCAGCACATTCTGGGGATCAAATCCTGGCTGCTGAGCTCTGCCTAAGCAGGTATCATAAACATTATTAATGGGATAGTTTACCTTTCTTTTCTGTACTGAATCCTTGCAATTTTGTGTGTATAGTACAGTTATAACACAATTCGATCTGGACTAGCCACATTACAAATGCTTAATAACCATGTGTGGCCAGGGACTACCGTTCTGGACAGTGAAGGCTTATACACTCGATATGCATTTTTACATATAGATCTTCAAAAATATCCTTTAAGACATCTATTAATCCTCCTATGTTACAAATGACAACCTGAGAAAGGAGAAATAGATGACCTAAGTTTCCCCTTTAACTTGGATCTGGCTGAATAACTACACCATAACCCAACTTGTTTTACTGCTGTGCCCATGTGGCAAGGCCATTTCCCACCACACTTTAAATACTGGCTCCTCAAGAGCTCTCCAAGTGTTAAATATTGTGCCTGTCCTGAGAGGGGGTATGAGCTCAGATGCGCAGACGTGCTCCCTGCAGGCAGTGCTCTGGAGGGGTGTAGCCCTTCCTCCGCCTGTCATCCACTCCTTTGTCACCTTACAGATATAAAACAAACCCAAGAACTTCAATGGGATAATATGAAAGAAAAGAATAATGTCTACTACTTACTGAGTACTATCTACTATACTAAGTGACTCTGAGTCCATTTCAGAGTAAGGCACAAAATTATTTTCTATGTTGCTGAGAAAGAAAAACACTGCCAAGCAATTGGAAGATGGCATTGGCTATAAGTGTCAGAAGCATTGAATGTGAACAAACAGGCATTTCAGAATCAGTGGCGTATACTACGTGTATGTCACAAATAGTAGGTGAGACACCCTATGTGCATTATTTCACTGACTTTTCATAGAATCGGAAAAGGAATCAGCACTCTGCATTTTGTACACACAAATAATAATATTCAGAGAAATTTAGGTAAATGACTCAAGGTTGCAAAGCCATTACTAATATTATTAAGAGGAAAGAACACTTCTAGTACTGAGTCTAAGGTTTTTCTCTTCAATCAAGCCTATATTCCAAACCATGTTTCAGTACAGGCAAGTTATGTGACAGTAACAAATGGCACCAGGATGCAGAAACTGTTCATCTCCTGGATTCCAGCATCCGAGAAGAGCGGTTATCACCATGCTTCCACTCATAATTTCAGAACGAAAAGAGAGCTCTATAAGATCTACCCCTAGCCACTAAATGCTTAGCCAGGAGCCACTGTATATTACTTCCTCTAGAAACTCATTGGCTAGCACTGGTCACGTGATAACACTAGCCCATTTGGTTTAAGAAATACAAACCCATCTGGAATGTAAAGGGAGAGAAAAACAGAAATACTGGGTGAATGGAGCTAGTAACCATCAGCTACACCTAAATGCTACTAGAACTTCTATAAGGTCCATCTTGCTTCTCCTTCATGGAGGCCAAAGCAGGCTTTGTAAAGTATCTGATTCTTCTATCAGAGACGTCTTCCTGTTCTGTTCAGTTTCCTCCCTGCTTCAGAGGTCACACACGCAGGCAAGTAGGTGTTGCCCAGTCCTGATGATCTCATTCTTCACAGGCCAGGTCTGAGCCTACTATGGGTGTCTATAGGAGGAGGGTGGGGGATGGGCGCGTGGGTGCTGGGATTTGTTTTTCCCAGCGTTTCCTTTCCCTGATATACTGGAATAGCTTTTGCCTACCAGAAATTGATAAAGTCATGGAAAAAGTGAGGCAGTGACTGGAGACCGGAAGGGAGGCCTGAGGGGATCTGGGAATTTTCCTGCCGTCACAGGAAAAGTCTGTCTTGTTTCTTACAGTGTACCTCTTTGGCTCCCAGGTTCAGGAATTCTTGTGAGTTTTCCACAAAGTGATTTTGCTGCAGAGAAATTAATGAATGATCTACGGCCACTGAAATGTTGGTCACCATCCCTAGCTCTGGGTCAGATAGACATCAGAGGGCTGTGCAGCAGGGGGGAGGGGGGTTCATTTTCTTTATCTGAACTTCATCATTGCTTACCTCCTGCTCTGAGAGGGGCTCAGCCCTGAAAGGAGCCAGCCTGATCTTGGATCCCTCTAGCAGGACTTCATTCTGCAACAGTATTAGCCCACTGGCGAAGAAGTGTCATCGATTTAGGAGGAGTTCTAAGACAATTTGAAAATGGAACTCATGGTGATCTTGAAACACATGAAGGTGACTTCACAAAAGGGATCTTAAAGATGGGAAAAAGAAATGGTTCCCACCCGGCTCTTCCCATAGCCCGGATGAAAGCCTTTCCCAGCCCAGCGATAACTGAGGACGGAAGGCGACTGCGTAGCCCTTGAGCCTCAAGAGCTCAAGGTCAGTAACCTGACCTCTCCACCTTGGAGCCCTGCCAGGCTCAGGAAATATTTGCTTTGGCCCTCAGGAGCTTAGGCCACTTCCAGAGTGGAAACACAACGGGAACACTGATGGTGTGACCTGATCAGGGAGCTGGTGGGCCACAGGGGACATGGTGTGAGCTTGAAAGAGATGCTTGAGCAGGAGCCTACAGCTACATGTGGGCCAGAGGTGCAGCCCCACAGCCTCCCCTGGCAGGGTCCATGTGGGCAAGGATGCCCTTCTCCTGTGATCTTAGTCTCTTCCCCCTTCCTAACTGGAGACCTGGCTCTTTGCAGCTGTCCCGCCCAGCCTCTCAGCACAGGCATGCATTCCTCCAAGCTGCAGTGCTACTCTCTCCATCAGCTTTCCCACAACCTGTACCTGGCTCAATCCTGTTCCCCATTCAGCCTTCAGCGGGTGCTTCCTGGAGCCCCAGCCTCTCCTTGTTCTCTCAGTTCCTGGATTGCTCAGCGCCATGAAACTGTGCTTGCGCCCTACATTGTTCTCTGTCTCCCATGAAGGAGTGAGCTCCAGGAAGGCAGAAATGCTACCTGTACAGTGTCACGCTGGAGCCCCGCCTCTAAAGCAGTGCCTGGTGTGCGCAGAAAGTCAGTGACATGCTGAGTGCGTGAATGCGCAAACATAACTGGCCCTGGCTCCCCGCACGAGAATTCCTCCTCATCCTTCTTTTCTTTCTCTTCCCTCTTCTTTTTCTATTGTACCTTCTCCTCCTCTTCTTTTTCTCTTCTTTTTCTTTCATCTCTTCTCCCTCTTTTTTTTTTCTTATTCTTTGTCTCCATCGTTTTTGTGGATTTGTATCTGTAAAGTTCTTCTTTCATGCTTACGGAATATCACCCACCCATGAGCCAGGGTTCGTGCATCTGGAAAAGAAATACAAACCCATCTGGAGTGTAAAGGAAGAGAAAAGCAGAAATACTGGGTGAATGACACTAGCAATTCAGCTGCAAAGAGCCAGGTCTCCAGTTAGGAAGGGGGAAGAGACTAAGATCACAGGAGAAGGGCATCCTTGTCCACAGGAACCCTGCCAGAGGAGGCTGCACCTGTGGCCCAGAGCAGCCCAGAACTAACTGTGGAGGGAGTGCCCTGGGTTCCCAGGGCTGTTTTATGCCCTCGGTGTATCATCTTAAAATGTGGAGACTAATAGTATTAATAAATGGGATTTTGGTGAGCATTAGATGAAATAATGAATGTGAAATGATTAGACAGTTCCTGGCACTTAATAAATAATAAGTGGTATCTCTAATAATGACAATGTCATTTCTTTCCAGGTCCCACAGTTCCCTCTGGTCAGGTGACTCTAGAGGAGACTTAATACAACTGCTCATTCAAAGTTATTCAGTCATTCATCATCCAAACAAACCCTTCCTGGGCTCTTTGATTTTAGCTTCAGGATTGTCTTTGGTCCAGAGGGTCAGAGTATGATGGGAAGGACCAGAGAAAATGTGTGTGCTTTTTTGATCAGGCTTCAGTTCTGCTCAGAATATAGTAATGTCCCTCTGAGGATCCTCCAGGGAGCAAAGACCTATTCAATTCATGCACTTAATAGACATCAACTGCATGCAAGGCACGTGAGACACGGGTGGAGAGGGTGGAGTCTCTGTCATCAGAAAGGTCTTATCCAAAAGGCAGGAGCAAGGAAGAGTGATAGCGGTGGCATACCTGAGGATGGATAGGGAAAAATGGTCCTGAGTAAAGAGAGGAGGTTATGTTGGACAAAGGGATCGGGGAGGAACCACTGGAGGAAGTTACATTAGAGCAGAGACCTGGATGAAATAAGGAAGCAGATCACGTGGCTCTTCAATGGTAGAAAATTCCATACAGGAAAGAATTCACAAAGCCTCTAGGGAGACCATGCATACATGGCATGTGCTTTGGGGCTCTGTGGCTGGCTGGGCCAGATACTCCAGTGCCTGTGAGAAGCTCTGTCATTCACATTTTAGGGCAAAGAGGGTGTCTTTGCTCTTCCTCCTATAAGACACAGGGTTACCATGTCGCAGAAGCACAGATTTCTTAGCTCCTTTGTCGAGGTGCACAGGGTTTGAGTCCCAGGGAGTCATTCTCTTTTCTTTTCTGGAGCTTTGTATTCTGGACATTTGGTTTGGAGCCTCTCCCAGCTCCCAAGGGAAGAAGGTTTTCTGTAGGACTGAGTTCACTCTGGAACTCTTTGTTGCCGATTGCATGAAGCCAGTAGGCCAATGGGTGCAAATAAACCCTGCCTCTGCATCTCAGCCTTTACATCTGTAAAGTGGTGGCAATCCCACTACTCGTGGGTGGTGGAGTCTTCCCAGCTGCCACACCCAGTCTTGCCACATGCCCTCTTCCAGTCCTTTAGCTACAGGAAACCTGAGATGGCTCAAGGTACAGCTGATCTTTTCACTTCCTTTGAAGAAAGCCTGGGATAAAATCCCCAAAATAAAAATCAAATTCCTAGATATGATTTCCAAATCCTGTGACCTTCCACACTGGCTTTTCTGGAGCAGCCCTGATTCAAGTCTGTAATCCCAGATTGCTAAGACCTAGCGCCATGATGCCCAGCTTTCCACAGCTGCAGCGTGTGTGCCCTAGCTTTGCCACCACTGACCTGGAGCCATTATTAGTGGAGTCCACACTCTCCCTCAAAGTTGGAATACCCACCTTCAGAAGTGGACAGACACCTCCTTCCCCATGGGTTCTGCTCCGCCTCTGTAGCCTCTTCTGTATCTCTTGGTGGTCACACTATCCTCCAGCCAGCCCTGTTCCTTCATCTCTGCAATGTGCCTGCATGCTGCCTCTCATAGAGATTGACCCTCTTCTCTGCTCTGTCTCCTTTCTGCCTCTACCCCTGAATCCCACCTTATCATTGTTCAATGTTCCTTCCTGGAAATCTCTCTGACTACATAAGTCCACCCTCCTCTGTGCCCCATACCCTATGAATTTCCCTTAACTTAGCCCTCATCCAACAGCTACTTCTCTATTGCTACATCTTCAAAGTCTAGCCCAGTGCCTCAGGCATGTTCAAAAATCATACCCGCTGAATGAAATAAATGGACATGTTTATGAATAAACCTCCCAAGTTGAGTGTGCTTGAGGGAAATTCTCATAAATCCTGAAAATGAGAGGACTGTATCATGACAGCAATGAGTGAGTGACAAAGGCCTCATTTTCTTAAGGAAACATAAATACGCTTGAGGTTGTTTGTACTCTTTTAGCCTTGGAAGATTCCTAGGGAGCTATCAAGCTGATATTCAGAATGAAGCCTTTCTTCCATCCAAGTTCTCTGTACTCCAGGTCTGGAACTTCTGGGCCTGAACCAATGGATTCCTCCCAGGAGAGCCTCCAGCAGCAAGCTTTTCCAGGGAAGCCACCATCGTCCCTTGGCCAGGCCAGCCAGGTCCACCATGCCATGATGGCACATGCTTGCACCTGCATGGGCTTTGTTCTTTTCAGTCCACACTGACAAATCTCTTCAGCTTCCCCAGAAACACTTCCAGAGGCAGCCTACTAATTGAAGGAACATTTTCAATATTCCCTGAAGCTCTGTTTTCTATAAGTCCACTCCAGGGGCGTGCTGGTTACAGAAGATTGAGGGGAAAGACAGTTGCAGGATTTATTCTCAATCAAGGAGCCAGTTTGTAAGGGTGATCTTCACTAAGTACAATAAAGAGATGAAAGTGAAAAAATGATCAACAGTGTCATAAAAACTAGGCATCACATGTAGAAGCCAACAAACACACAAGCTCAAAACCATGCCAACCATAAGCCCAAAGCTGCAGGAGAAAAGGAGGCCACACTCCCTGCCTTTCTGCTTCCAAACAAAGGCTTTCTCAGTCTGGTTTCTCTGCCCGGAGGTCCCTGGGCACTTGTACCATCAGTAACACTTCACAGAGCCTTCAGTCCTAACAAATAATTAGCTAAAATTGAACTAGGGATTTCTTACATGTATGTCGTAGGTCTGATATGAATAATGAGGCAGAAGGTTAACGGTGGGTCAGAGACAGTTCCCCATCTTCCAGCTTATTTATTCAGTGAAATGAGAAATTGATCACATTATTGCATATAGGGGGAGCCTGATTCATCGCAATCAGCTTGGAATTGGCAGTTTTGACTGTAGGCAATTTGAGGACATTACTTATGCCTGAATAGGCTGGGGAAGGTCATTTATAGCTTGTTAACACCTTTCCAACCTCCTCACAGCAGATCTGACTTTTCCACCCTCTTTGCCTGGTATCCGGGCCAGGAACAAATCAGAAAGTGATATGAATGACATATAAACTGAACATATAATGAGAAATATCTCAGCAAAGGCTTAAAATGTGTGTGCTTCACACACATAATTTGTGTGTCCTTCCACCCATCCACTCATCCTCTGTACATCCTATGAGAGTCATTCCTAAGCCCCTTTCAGAAACACTAGTTGCTGCAAAGAGCCAGCCAGGGCTTTGGGTGCCAGGGCTGCAGGTGACAGCAGGCTGTGCAGCACGAGGCAAGCAGGAATGCTGTGGCTTCTCCAGAGAGAGAAATCCGGTACCTGGCAACAAACATGGGAGGGATGAAGTGTGGCTCTGGAGGAACTGCTGATGCCAAGCGCTCCTCGGGTGAGGGGCCTTGTGCCAGCAACAGCGCTATGCAGTCAGCTCAGTGTGTTTTGTGTTGCTAGAGCACAGTACCTAAGATAGAGTCATTTGTAGTGGACACAAGTTTCTTTAGTTCAGTTCTGGAATCTAGAAAGTTCAAGAGCATAGTGTTGAAATCAGGTGAGAGCCTCAAACTGCATCTCCCCACAGGAGAAAGTAGGAAGGTAAGAGAACAAGAGCAGGAGAGAAGCTGGAGGTGGGCTTTGCAGCCTTAATCCGGGCATCAGTGCATTCGCGAGTGGCACCTCTGGGACTAAAACGTCTCTTCTTAGGCCCCACCTCCCTCCTTATACTGTTGCACTGGGAATCAGATTTCCAACATGTGATTTTTTTCATTATTTAGAGAATGCTTTATTAGTTTCGTAACCAAACCCATACAGATAAAACCTTACATATTTAATACAGTGCATTACCCCTACACAAGTGGAAAAAATAAGTTAAACATTTCTAGACCAATATAGCTATTAATTTCTGTAGGAAGCCAACTCAACAGGATAAGCAACATGTGATCTTTAAGGGAGCATTTTCAAACTCTAGGATGAGTGTTAGGCCTGGGTGTGTGTCGGACAGTGGCCACAGCACCGTGTGGGGTGGACTCCAGAAACAACTGCAGTTTCCTTACCTGTAAGGGACCCTAACAGTACCTGTCTGAGATGACATACAGAAACATCAGCATTTGGATTTCTTGTGTACTGCAGATAGTCAACCAATGACACCTGCCACTGTCACCACCACCCCCATCATTGTGAGGCTGGATGGAAAATATCTTGGACCGCCCTCAAAAAATTTCTATTCCCAAAACCTGCAAGAGAAGGAACAGTGTAGTGTGGTGCATTGGTTCTGTAATCAACTCATCTAAGACAGCAACCACCACCTGTTTCTGCCCAGGTTTCTCTGATTACCTGGATCTTCTGGGAGGTCTCCTGCCTCGTGTGCACAGCACTTGGGCCTAGAGGCCATGGCACTGCAGGATCTATCTTCAGACTCAGCCGAAATGCAAGGACAGCCGGGCTCTCTGGGCCTTCCATGGAGAGGGCCAGGCCCCAGGGGAGCCAGCCTGGCGTTCGGTGCAACAGGCTGTAGACCGTACCCTGCAAGTAGCTCAGCACTTGTGCGCTAGCAAGCCAAGATGGCTACTGTTACTTAGCTTTCTCTTTAATATCATACTCCTAGGCCAGGGAGAGAGCTCAGTGGCCTAAGTGCCTGCCTGGTAAGTGCAAGATTCTGAGTTTGATCCCAGGTACCACACACACACACACACACACACACACACACACACACACACACACAAAATCAGGAGCACACTAAAAGCACAAAAAAGCAGTCAGGCCAGTATATGCACCATCCTCAACATTCTTTTAAAAACCTTTATGTGTGACTACTTTTGTTCATTAAGTAGCATTTTTTATTAACAACTTTGGTGTCTTTTCCTCTGTGGAGGCCATGAGTGCTCCCCCTACCCTGAAATGTCTTTTCTTTGTAAAATATCAGGGTCTTCAAGCCAGACCCAGCTCGTCCTTAACAGACTCACAGGCCACCAAATGATTCCTGGTCCTGGCATAGGAGGCTGACACCAAAGTGTGCAGGGAGGGGAAGCAGGGACCCTGGCTGAGACCATTGGTGGCCTCTGCTGGTTCCCCAGCTCTCCCCCAGCACACACAAATATGAGATAGAGCCGTCCTCAGCCCTCTTCCCCTACCCTTAGAATAAACAAGACTCTTTCATTCTGGGGCCTGGAAGATTCTGTAATGAGCTGAGCCTCTTAACAGTCTATTTTAATAAAACTCAGCTCTCTGGCTGTAGGGAGACCATAAAACATGCAGGTTCCCACAATAATATGTTTAGTAGCCCTGTTGATAAAGTGGAAATGTTTGCATGTTTCAAATTATGAGCAATTTAAAGTAGGAAGCTAGCAAGCCAGTTCTTGGGTTATGAAGCTTGACATTGTTAAGCCTTAAGAGAACACATACTTCAAAGTCTCCTGGTCTGAAATATGTCCTGCACACTGTTCCGTAAGAAGCAGCTGCGATAAGCCTGCAGCCGAGTAGGAGAGGGAAACCACAGCACGATGCTATTTGGCCGACAGACTGTCAGCCTTTGGCACATAGGCAGGACTTTTGTTTAGGAAGTTGTCATCCCAAGGAAAGCCCTGCCTGCCGTCTTGAGACACAGGCACTCCTGAGGTGCTCCTGAACTTGGCTGGTTGGAAAGGCAGTGAACGCTGAATATGAAGGGGGGGCTGAGCTTTGGCTGGGAGTTGAAACCTATCAGAGGTTTTAGACTGACTTTATCTGAATCCCTCTGCTTTGGTTTATTTTATTTTAGACTTTATGTCATTTTTCATTTGAACAAGTGGTTTCACACAGTTCATTCTGCTCTACCCTCGCTGCCTCCTTCCTGCCTCTCAAACCCACTTGGCTCTGTCTACCTCAAAAATCTACTCCATATTTCCTGCTCTCTCTGCCTAGAATGCTTCCTCCTGCCTCTTTTTTGTATAGTGGGCTCCTTCTTATAATTTAGCTGTCAGCTTAAATATTTCAGCTTAAATATGTTACCTCCAAGGAGAGGCTTTTCCTGACCACTCCAGGACAGTCCCTTTATTCTCTTTGGGCTTTTTCCTGTTGAATATTAATCACTATTTTGTAATTACATTGTTTATTTCTTTTCTTCCTTGTTCTACTCTTTCCTAACATCAAATCAATTCCATGAAAGCGGGGACCTTATTACTCTTGTCCACCACTGGGTGGCACATAATATATGCTCAATAAATTCTTGTTGGGTTGATAGATAAATAGATGGAAGTGCAGATGGCAGTTTGAGGTTGGATGAATTGATAGATTTGTGAACAGTGGAAGGAAAAATATATGAATGGATGGGCAAATGAACTGGAATAAATAGGTCAAAGGATGTAGAGATTAAAGGATAAATGAATGGATAAATAAATGACCTATAAGGGCTCTTCAAATTCCCTTTTGAGAGACTCATAATCCAAGACTAGGATTATGACAAAGATGCGACATTAAAAGAAGATGAACTTGATTTTAAAAGTTGGTGTGATGACACTAGTGGTGGCTACTGCAGCGACAAGAGGTATACAGGCACAGAGGGTCACTCTGGGGAAGGGGAGTTAAGCAGCAAAAATGCCTCCACTTCTTTCTCTTCCAACATCATATTTCCTTTCATTTATTTTCCCATGGTCCATTATGGGAGATACAATTTCTATACTTTTAAAATATCCCATAATTGCACCTACGCTGGGTCCTCCATCCCCAAGCAGCACCCCCAGTCACACAGAAACAAAGGCCGGCCTGTTCCTGGCTAGACAGCCGATCCAGGCTCAGCTACTGTGTGGTATGCGACCCTGAGCAGCTGGCTAAATTCTTCAGCTGATACGAGTGCTCTGTGTCTGCTGGGAGGAAACGTGCAAATCCAAGTGACCAGACCTCCCTGTGATTTACCTGCCCTGCCTAACCTGGCAGACAACCCCACCACCCATTGGCTTGCTTCACTCCCTCACCAAACTCAGGCTGTGCTCCGATCTTCCAGGAGTATCCAGGCTGCTGCTCTTTCCTGGGTATCAGTTGACCATGGGACTTGACCAGCTAAAACTAAAATTGCCTCCATCAAAGAAGAGAGGGAGGTATCGGGATGCAGAATCAAAGAAGCACAGCCTAGAACGGGACTGGGACCATGGGCACACTCCTCCCTCCTGACTCCCACTTCAGGTGCCACGACTTGTAACCAGCAGCTTCTAAGGATGCCCTGGATTGAGACTGGAGTTCCCAGGGGCATTGTGCATGGTACATAGCTGATTTCCCTTCCTTCTGGGGATCCCAGGCATAAGTCACAGTGTAAATGTAGCTATGCAACATGGCAGCTCTGGGACGCCCTCCACAGAGTTCAGCTTTAGGGACTGGGATGCTTTGGGACCTTAACAAAGGCACCTTCCCCTACCCCCATCATGGAGAGCATTAGGGCAGTGGTGCATGGGGCTGTATTTGGGTTGTTGGCTGTGGAATATTTTTACTGTCAGTTCAACAAAAAGTGTGATGATCACAGAGAAGCTTAACAAAGAAAATGCTATTGGGCAATTAGTAAGCCCAAGTCAGCAGGACTGATGTGAAATTTATCATGTTGGGAATAGCACGTTCATTTGTATGTGACAAATGTTGGTGTGTGAGCACTCTGCCTGGGGAAGCTAAGAGAGATGTCTGCATTTGCTCTCTCTGCTCCCAAGGTTAGACCCTGCACCCTGGGATCTCAGAAGCAAGAGATGTGGAACGATGTGGTAGTACTTTGTATAGAAGAGCTACAGAGCTGATACTCTGGCTGTGGGTGGAAGGAGGAAGAAATGGAGAGAAGACCTTTAAAGAGCTTCTTTGAAACTGCTCCCCAGGGTGTGCAGCCTGGGCTCTGCCTACTTGCCCTGGAAGGTGGCAGGAACAGCCTTCTGGCCAGCCAGGTGCTGCTGCTTATGAACGGGCATCATCTTCACAGCCCCACAGCTACAGGCCAGCTGAGGCCACATTTGTAACTGAGAGAGCATGCAGCTCCCCCAGCTCAGCTTGCAGGCTAGCTCCTGTGGGTGGGATGCCCAGTCTAAGGGCAGTCAGGCCCCAGATGCCTCTGGGAAAAGCTAAGAATTGGAGCACTGACTCACTGGTCTGCCTCTGATTTCTTTATGAGCCGGCCTTTCAAACTCACGTGTGTTTGCTTTGGAAGGTTATTTTTCAGGGGAGCCCAAGGTCGTGAAATTCTCATTGTGTTCCTCTCTGCTCCTTAGTCAGGGCCTCTGAGTGATGCCAAAGTATAGGTGTTCTTGAATGAGAAAAAAACATGTATTAGGGCTTAAGGCTTTACCACAGCTCTAGAAGCTAACAGGACAGTTGCAGTGCTTGATTTTGAGGAAATGATACCAGGATTCTTGGCACAGCAAGGCTGCCCCTGTGGCTACCATCTTGGCCACAGCCTGTCTATTGTCCTTCTGGGGCCATAGGCCATGCCCATCAGCTTCACTGTGGTCTGCCTTCTTCTGAGCCCCTAGCGTTTAGCACACTCGATGGTATAGATCCTGAGAGCAGGACAGGAGGGGACAGGCAGTGGGAAGGTTTCATTTACTGAGCACCGACTGAGGACATAGCAGAAAACAACCACCTTCCCCATACCTGTGGGGCCTTCTGTCTAATGGAGAGGAGCAATGAGTGATCAGACTGTGATAATGAAGGGGGAGAACTTCAAGGGTTGGATGGGTTGGAGAAGGTAGGAGAGGGCTGAGCTAGCGGCAAGGCTGTAAAGCAGTGGAGATGTTTCCTCCATGGAGACATGAAGACCCAGTGCAAGTGTTTCAGGTATAAAGGAGGAAGACTGCGAAGAACAGAACTGGGAGCCAGGCTGAAGCATGGTGCAGGGAAGGGATAATAACCTCTATCAGTTTTCACTAAGTAGACCTGTCACATCCTGGGAAGTCCAGGGAGAGTTAAGCTCTGGGTAATCTTGCAGACAGAATACTGGGGTAGGTCATCTGTGGATCCAGATGTTCACTACATGTGGATGGCTCTAGGTAAGCTGAGCCAGGGAGCCAGGGAGCCAGGGACTAGGTACAGTGATCACAAACTGGGCCATCCAAGGGTAATCCATTGTTCCTCCTCTGAGTTTGGTGGTGGGGATGCAAAAGGAGGATGCTGGGACTTCCAAGCACATATTCTAAAGGACAGTTAAGCAGTTATTCTCTTGGGGCCCAGTGGCCACTCTGAAAAGCCCATCGTGAGTGGAGGATTCAGCCTATGGATACACAGATGTAAGCCAAGGAGCTCTGGTCCCAAGGGACTCCCAGCCATACAGGAGTGCCATCTTGTTTGCCCAAGCAGAACAGAATCCCCAGGTGACTCCTGCTTCAGTTAGAAGAGCCTCCCAGGTGAACCCAATTGAGCCACAGAACCTTGAGTGATGACAGATGCCTTGTTTTGAGCACTCTTCTAGGGATGGTGGATAACTGGAATATTACACAAAGGCTCAGACCTCTGAAGTAGGAGCAAAAGTCAGCCATCAGTACTGACCACATCCTTAAAACTGGCTTATTTCACAGAAGCTTCCAATTTCACTTTCTTTTCTGCCTTCATTTTGCCTTCAGCTAGACAGTGTGACAGCTTATGGTGGCTGAGACCTTGCAGTAGAAGTGGGCAGAAGACGTGGAAAAGCAACTCCCTGCACTCAAGGGGTGCTCTCCACATGTGGCAGGACAGATGTGCCTTCCCAAATCCTAACTTGTTTGGCAAGAAGTTTAGATGTCATCTCTGATAGTTCTTGGTCCCCCTGCATTAAACAGTCATGATCAATATTTGCTTGGTGCCTTTAATAGGCAGGCCTCTTCCTGAGGGTTTTCATGGATGAACCCTTTTTTTCCCTCATATCAACCCTATGAGAAAAAGATTATTTTCTTTCTCATCTAACAAGTGAGGAAACTGAAGAATGATGTGAGGTCACCTGCCCAAGCCACAAAGCAAATCCATGACACACTTGGAACATGAAAGCATATTTGGTCATTTTAGAGCCTGCATTCTGAACCATTCCATAGAGTTATCAGCACCCACCTCAGAGTCACCACTTGAACTCCAAACCTTTTACCTTGTGCTGCTAATCAAGTGACTTCAATGCTTTGGATTGATGGAGTCCCACCTAGTTGTTTATTATTGCAAACATGATATATGCATATCCAGAAACATACACACCTCAATAAATGTTAGGGCCTTTCCTTTCTCCCTACTAGAGAAGACCTGTATTACATGGCACTTCTGAAACTAAAGAAGAGACCCACTACGGTGGTAGTTTGTCTCACATGGAAGTTGTGATGCATTAGACTGATCCATAATGAAGAAGCTTTATGTTACAATCAGGCTCTATAATCATTGCAGATATGTATGTTCTTATAAGGCACAAACTGGCTATTTTTTTTTTCTGTAAAAGGCCAAATAGTAAATATTATTGGCTTTGTAGTACATGCAGTCTCTATCAAAACCACCCAACTCTGCTCTTGCAGCAACCATAGACAATATGTAAATGAATGACCATGACTGCACCTATTCCAATAAAACTTTATTTATAAAAGCAGGTGGTAGACAAGATTTAGTCTTTGAATTACAATTTAATGACCCCTGCTGGGAGGTAGGCTGCAGAAGTTATGCAGGTTATACGGGAAGATCCTATATGTTAAGCTATTTCCTAGAGGGTATAAAAAAGAAGTTTGGTGGAAAGTTTCATAAGTAGTAAAATGTTACTCCAAAGGGTTCCTGTGACTTTTGGAATCTAGCATGTTATGATTCTGGCTATATGTCAGATTTTCAGTTCTGACATTTCAGTGTGAAAGTAGATTTTAGAATATAACAATTTATTTTACACAAAATCATACATCATAGCTAATTCACAAAGTGATGGTTCTGTGTTGCCTTAGGAATTTTACTTTCCTTAGCAAAGTTCCTATAGAACATGAAGTTTTGCAAATATACTGGGCAGAGAGTGTTCCATGGTAAACTACAGTTGGGAAATTCTACACTTTCTCCTCTTCTTCCTCCTCCTCCTCCTCCTCCACCTTCTCCTTTTCTTCTTCCTGTTGTCCTTCTTCATCTTTCCTCTTCTTCTTTCTCCTTCTTCATCTTTCCTCTTCTTCTTTCTCCTTCTTCATCTTTCCTCTTCTTCTTTCTCCTTCTTCATCTTTCCTCTTCTTCTTTCTCTTCTTTTCCTCCTCCTCCTCTTCCTCCTCCTTCTAGATTTCTGATGCATGAAGTATATTAAGAGGCTGAGATTTCCTACAGTAACAAAAACTGTTAATCTTGATTAACTCTGAATTTTACAAACTCATCTAACCACAAAAATGTAATAACACCCAGGTTAAACACAGAGTCTGGACCCAATAAAATAATTACAATACTCATCTCCTGGGGCATGCGCGAGGATGTTGGGAGGAGCCATGCAGTCCTCAGCACAGAGCCCACAGCATTCCACACAGGTGTGGGGTGCTGCCTACTAAACCAGCAACGTGTTCAGGACATGCTGATGGGAGGAACACAGGAAGATATCAATACTTTTATTTTTTGTATTAATGTTTAAGTACAATACTATAATAAATGCCAGGCTCACATTGACAGAAATGTTTTATTCTTAAAAGCTGAGACCAATGAGTACGGCCGAGTTGAAACTGTTACAAGGTGACGCGTCTTAACGATGAGCCCCAGGGAACTGTCGCCCCAGGGTGGGTCACTGGAAACTGGCTGGATCGAAATCGCGTGAGAGGGTGGATGAGGCTGCTGGCGGTCCCGCCCTCCTCCCCGCAGGACCCTTTCAAGCCCCCTCCCACAGAAGCCAGAGGCCCCGCATATTGACCCATGCCTTTAAGCCTTTGCGTACTTCAAAGAAGGAAGATTAGGAGCCAGTCTCAGAACCTGTTCCCTAGAGAGAACCATTTGTCCAAAAGTTGATATTATTGATGCTAGCGGAAGCCGAGAGGAGTGTCTAATTTCTTTAATAAAAGTCAGGCTGCGCTTGCCAGGGCTCTCGAGTTTTCCCACCTCCTCCTGAGTGCTCTCAGGGGCTGGGATGGCCTCCTATGATTCACAGGAATGTTTGATCAGCTATGCGTCCTCTCCAGGGCCGCTCAGATGATCCGAAAGGCTTCAGCTCCCTGGCTGTCTCCAGAGTTTTTTTCTTTTTTAAATTCTTTGTTTCCTTCAGAATTCATTATAAACGACATAATTACATCTCTTTTTCTTCCCTGATTGAGCACATTTCTTACACATGATGATTTACCACTTGGCTGCAGGGAGAGGCTGAGCAGACGACGTGCACTCCAGTGCCTTCGCCTCTCTGCCTCGGAACTGCGCCTGCCCCTGTCACATTCAGCTCCTGTCTGGATCAGGGCCTTCACAGCTCCACAGATCCCTGAGGATAGAAAGAGTGTTTGCAGCAGACAGAACTGAGAGCCAAAGAACAGTGAAGTACTTGCAGAGGCTTGCAGCTCCTGAAGACTGCCACAGGCAGGATGCCACCAAGAACTATAACTCTGCATTGTTCCCTCCTTCGACCAATTTATGTATGATTACTATGATTCTTTATTTAAGCATAAATATTTGATTAGACATTTTGCTTACCAACTACAATGAAAATCAAAAGGATTTACTAGACAGCGAATTATCAACAGTAAGAGAAGAAATTTAAAAGTTGAAAAAAAATAAAATAAATAAAAGTTGAGATAGACACTGGAGAATTTCTTCATTCATTCCATGAATATTTGTGTGTTTCCTTCTGTGCTGGGTACCTCTTTGAGGGGTTGAAAAATAATAGCTTATGTTAGAGAATACATTTTATGTGATAAGTATTATCTCATCAGATAGGAGCTAGTTCAATGATTATTATTATTTTTACAGGAGGAAAATGAAGCTTAGCAAGTCTTACTGACTGTCCAAATCAACACAGGTAATAAGCAGCAGACCTTGGGTTTCAGCCCCGGCGATCTGATAATCACATCCCCGAGTCTGGCTAATGTGCTATGCTGCCATTGAAGGCAGAAAAGGCCCTTGTTCTCCTGCAGTTTGCATTGTAGTAGAAGAGACATGCAATTGAAAATAAGGCAAATGGACACATACAGATAGATGAGCAAGGTAATTTCAAACAGCAGTAAGAACTGGGGAACATAAAACATAGTGGTATAAAGGGCAATGATGTGGAGGAGTTATTTGGAAGAACCTCCTTCCCTGGCTTAGGGCCCATGAAGGCAAGACCAGGTGTCTTTGTCCCATCTGAAGGCAGGAGCAGAGGATCCTTCTACAGCGCATTTCAGTCTAAGATCACATGGGAGGTAGTGGTGCCATTTGTAGCCTGTGTTACTTCTCTGTGTTCTGAAGGTGAGCTTCTGAGCTGTGTTAGATGCTACCTAAATAAAAACAAAATAGACTTATAGAGAAACGCACATATAAATTTCCAAAGACTAGAACATATTAAAACATTCAGCTATGACAATTTTGCCCCCTCCTCTTTAGGAGACATTTGTCAATATCTAGAGATGTATCTAGTTGTCTCAAGATGGGGAAAAATTTCTCATGACTTCTTTACCCTCAAAAGCATTTGAGGGTAAAGAAAATTTATGAAGACAAAAATTTTCAACCAAACCATCAAAACTCCAACTGAAAAAAGCTAGGTCAGTCAAGAGAACACCCCTTCTAAGAATGAGCTAACACGCCCATCAGCGAAGGAGCAGGACTCACTTAGACACGTGGTGAAAGAAACAACAGCTAAATCCCTACTTGCGTAAAACTGATAATACAAAACACATCTCCATTAGAGTCTTCCTTAATTGCAGTGGTACTCTCTTTTATCCATACTAAGAAGGAGAAAAGTCCTGTTTCCAGAGTGGGTAGCTGTTTCATCTGCTGGGCTTGCTTGTGAGGGAAGCCAAGTTTCATTAAAAATTATTGGTCTCATAACTTTTTTGTTTTGTCTTTGAGAAGTCCCATATGGAGCAAATATCACGAGAAGACTGTAGCTTGCAGAAAACCAGTGGGCATTTTGACCCTTCTTGGTAGATTTTAGATTCAGATCTAGTATTTTTCCCCTTTAGGTGAGTACCTCGGTAAACAAATCTAAACTTAGGAAGACTGAAGAGATGGTGGCATCATGTGCTCCTTATAGAAATATTCCCTCTGCTCTCTGATAGATTCTGTGTTGTCTCTGTGAGGACTTTCTATTAAGGTGCCAGCCATCTCAAGTCCTTGTCTGACGAAAAATTGCTCTGGTAAGATCAGAGCATCTGCAAAAGTGTAAAATACGATCACAGCCTTTGCACAAGTATTTTAACAACTCCAACCTTATGATAGGTTATATTTCATTGACTTGGAAGAAGCCCTGTATTATCTGGGAAAACAGCACAGATGTTGCCTAATAAACATTTCAGTTTATGCATTGTATTAACCTCATGAAACATTTATGCAAATCTCACATTCACAAAAGGTAAAAGAGCCCTTCTCTGTTATGAAGCATACAACAGGACGACCTTTGTTTTGTTTTTGCTTTTGCTTTTTTCCCCTCTTACCTCGGTATTTTATGGATGTGTTTGTAACTCTTGGGGTTTCTATTTAGGGGGATGCAGGGGCATTGCAGATTTTCATCTCTTCTGTTTTCAGTTCTGTTATCATTCCTTCCAGCTGATTTCACATTTTATGATGCTAATGGGGGGTGTATGGTTTTGAGTTTCTCTCCTGTCAGCTGGTCAGTGGGCTGGAGGGATATATTTAATAGAATCTGACAGCTGATGGAACTGGTTTCATTGAAAGAGGATTTGATATGTGGAGTGAATGTGGCGACCCTGAATCTGCCGTAATAACGGCCATTATTATTCAGCCACTCACAGCCAATATAACTCTTCCTCTCGTACACACCAGTACATGTGGATAAAAGACATGACTTATGGATGGCTTCTTCTGTATTCTGAGCTGAGGGCCATTCAGATAGCATGTCAAAACAGATTAGCTGTCTGATGTGCTCACAAAATTAAGGAAAAGAACTTTGTGGGACTCTGCCTAATAAATGCACATGTGCTTGTAAACAAAGCAGGCAGAGAAGGGGCCACAGTTGTCCCTGTGGGAGGCAGAGGGCAGGTTCCGAGGAGAACCTCAGACTGACCCTGTTATGATATCCCAAGGCACAGGACTTCAGTGCAGTAGTGGCTGTGGCAACAGGTAGGAACCTCGTGACCCGAGGCTGGGAGCAACCTCCTCTTTAGACAGTGCCCTGGACGCTAGGTGGGGTGCAGCCCACCCTGGCCTGCTAAGCTGGACCCTGTTGAGTTCAACACATAAAGTACACACAGAGCTAGCTCCTGCCAACCTATGACAGACACAGGTATGTGCTCTATGTGGCCTGCCTGCCTCTTAGTCACTAAGGTCTGCCAGTGCTCAGAGTCGTTGTTGTGCTCTAAACTGTACCTGTCTGTTCTTTCAGTGTTCCCACGGACCTTAAAATGCAGATGCTGATATAGCACCACCACTATTTTACATACGCAGGCATCAAAGAATGGAGAAATGAAGCAGCTTCCAGGGTTGATAACTGGTGAAGACGGTAATGAATCTCAGGCAGTCGGAGCTCAGTGCTATAGCAGGGCCAGGGACACTCTTCTGCTGCTATTCTGTTCGATTCTTGTGTAAGAAGTCCTGTGTGTGTGTGTGTGTGTGTGTGTGTACATATGCCCACATGCGCAGAGGTGTGTACACTTTGGAAATCCTTGGACATAAATGTCCCCCTACAAATCGTGGGTCCCATCCATTTGTCTGCAGCCAAACCTGCATTCCAAGAAGGGAGCTACTGGGCTGCTCCCTCTGTGAGGCAAGCTGCTTCACAGATGTGAGGGTGGCCCCTGTGCACCCACACAGCCTCAGGGGAGCACGGAGCTCACTGCCAACCTCAGAGCCCACCATGGTGCCTCTCCCTCTTAGCTGCCCCCCAACCCGCTTCTCTCCCAGCCCTTTTGCACGGCTTGGTGAGGTTATTATTTCAGGCAATGATATCAGAAACAGTTAATTCTAGCTTCCCCAAAATCCTTTTGTTTGGCCACTGTCATTTCTGGTTAAAAAAATAAAAAGAAGAAGGAAAAAAAAAGAAAAGGGCTGTAAAGATGTGAACAGATGTGTCCAAGGTACCAGATGCTAGGTAATGCGCTCCTAGCTCTCTGTGTTTAAATTACATGGTGGTGGTACTTTTAGGTCAGAAGCATAAAACCTACTATTGATCTGAAGCAATGAATCCAATTTTGAATGTCTGTTAAAGCCCCAGGCATTTCAATGTCACATAATCAATATTTTTTTCATTTTTTCGTTTTTCTTCTCTTTCACTCCCTCCTTCCTTCCCTCCCTTCCTCTCTTAGCAAATGTATGGGCCTGTTTACCTCTCCTGCTGGCATCCAACATGGCTTTTTATTCTCTCTCAAATAGAGCATGAAGCCTGCTGGGGACCTGCTGCTCAGATCCTCCATGCAGGTCAGCAGACCCTGGGCTCGTGGCTAATGGAGATGTGATGTCCAGTGCTTGCAGCAAACTGACTTTCCAGGAGCTGATCTCACCTAGGAAATAACCAAATGACAAGAGGGAGGTGGAGGGAGATTGGTATAGAGATAGAAAAAATATGAGGTCATGTTTAGCTTGGCATAGACCCTAAGATAACATGTGAAAGACTGGAATTTAGAGTAGCAAAAGGCCTTGGAGATCATCTGGAAAAATATTCCCTTTCATTTTATAGATGGAAAAACTGCATTCATCAGCCTAAATCTCCATATGTCTTAGGTTGTGGTCCAGGGAACATGAGCTAGACCATATGGAATACGGATAGGCTAAGCCTTGGTTTCTATTAAAGAAGATTTCAGGTAGACCAGGTATCTATGACAAACTGAAGACCTGGTAAGTAAGTTAGCCAGGTAGGCTGAAATGTCTCAGGGTTCCAAGGTCACTGCATCTGCATCTGAGGACTGATGGCTGATCAGGTTGTAATGAGAATGAAAAGTGGCTTTACTACCTACTGTTATGTAGACCTAGCCTTGAAGAATGAGGAGAGTGTGAGGGCCAGCAAGATAGCGCAGTGGACTAAGAACCTGCTTAGGCAAGTGCAAGGACTGAGGTTCAATCCCTACACTATAGGCTGCTCCAGCTCCACCTTGGGGGGTGCGAGCTGGCCACCGAGTCTGGGCTCAGTGGCACACACCTATAATCCCAGTACTGGGGAGGCTGAAAACAGGAGGATCACTATGAGTCTGAGCTGCATGGTGAGACCCTGAACCAAATATATAAAATTAATGAATGAATGAGTGAATTAATGAGGTGAGGGGACAGGTATATATGAATGAATGGTGAGGGTGGGTTCAGAGTAAAAGAACAGAGAAGACAAGGCATACAAAGGTGTGAGAGTGAGAAGCAGTGTGCTGAGGGGTTTGTGAAAGGTGCATGTTAGCGGCAGGGTGGATGATGTAGGTGTAGCCTGACACGTGACCTCGGGGAAGTACATGTTGTCCTGCACTGAGGAGTCTCCAACTTCCAGCTCTACAGGATTTTGAATCAAGAAGAACACATGGTCAGCATCACACTGTAGAAAGCTCACTCTGGCCAAAGGGTGGAAGGTGGGGACAGAAGCCAGAGATCAGGCTATCTCAGCAGGCCAGGCAGGACATGATGATGGCTGGACCAAGAAGGGGCGGGAGCTGTGTGTCAGTTACTTACAAGGGAAGCTCTGCAGGGTTTGAAGGAGGACTGATGAGTGACATGATGGGAAGATATGCTGGTAAGCAGGGATGATAAACAGCCTTGGCATATTTCTGTGTGATTTTTGGCAAGTCACATGCCTTCTCTGAGCCTCAGTTATCTCAACAGGATTTAGATAGTATCTTCTACTTATGGGACCTTGATGATTGATAGAGACAATCCTTGCAATTGTATGCTAAAGTGCATATCATGTAGCAAAATTTCAATTAGTAGTAGCTAACTTTTATTAAATTATTGGTCCTATAGAGTATGTTCAGTGAAGTATAGTGCACTTTCAAGTGCCATCATGTATGACAGTCTTGGAATAGACATTTTGGAGGCTTAAGCTCTTAAGAAGTGAGTTGGAGTTTTTTCTCTAGTGCAGAAGACGATAGTATATACACATGCCTACCTTTTGGATTCCCATGAAAATGACTAACTGCACATAAAAACAGAAAAAAAGATCTTGTATCTGTACCAATCATTAGAGAAGGGTGCTATTAGATATACGGTAGGTGAACCAGAATGAAGATAGTGCCAGTCTCAACCCTGATTCCTAAACTATAAAACAGTACAAAAACTTGGCAAAGGCCCTTGAAGAACCTCAGGAACAGCCCCATCACAGTGAGAACAGGAGAGGGCTGAAGCAGGCAGAACTGGCCAGGGCTATGACCAGTGACCGTGGCTCCAGGGGCTGCAGAAGGATGCTCACGCAGTGGCTCTCTGGGATCTGACCCAGGAGCAGAGCTCCACGCCAGGCCTTGATCATGGCTCTCACAAATGCCTGGTTGTGAAGCTCTAATAGACATTGATCTTCAACTTCCTGCCTTTTAGCTGTTCTTGTCCTAGTACTGACTCTGGCTTTTGACTTAGAATCAACTTTCCTCTTTACTCTGAGTTGCCATAGTTCTGGGTTGAACTCCAGAACTGCTTCTATGCCATAAGTCTAATTAATTCAGAACCAAATGGACCTGGTCACAGTGAGTGATGCAGAAATGGTCGTGCCATCTGGGTGACCCAATCTGTATGGCTCTCAAAATTCCCTGGGAGCCCACAATGAAATGCTACTTCCTAGCACTGAAATGACTTGAGTCAAGAGGTTAGATTGGAGCATGGTTGGCAAAGATGTGGAGAAAACGGAATCCACATGTGCCACTGATGAAATAATAAAAAGGTGCTGGGAACCATCTTCCCAAAGTATATTTGACTTTGGAAAACAGGCAGGTCCTCATACATTAAATATAAAGTTACTATATAATCTAGCAATTTCTCTCCCAAGTATGTATGTGAGAAAAATGAAACCAATCGTCTACATGATGTTCATCAATGTTCATGGCAGCTGTCTTAGTTACTTTTCTTATTGCTGAGACCAAATACCCAATAGGGGGAAGTTAAGGGTAGAAATGTTTATTTAGCTCCCAGTTTGTAGAAGTTTCAGCCCATGATTGGCTTGCTCCAAGACAGAGAGGCACATGGCAGAGGGCCAACAGTTCATGGCAGACAGAGGTAGCAAAACAACGGGGACCATCACAGCACCTTTCTCCACTTTTGTACTGTATCTAAGCTTTCCAGGATTAAGGGGGCACCAATGCAATCACTGGGCTGATTTAGTAATCATCACATGCTCCAGATTCAGCCACCTCTGAAAGAGCTCACCCTATAACCACATGAGGTTTTGTGGGCACATTTAAATCCAAATCATAACATCAGCCTTATAAAGGATAAGCTCTGGAAAGAACCATAAAATCTATCAGCCAGTAATGCCCAAATTGGGTGTGGAATATCCATGCAAAGGAATATTATTCAGCCATTAAAAGCAATGAATTTTGGATACTTGCCATACCACCTCAAACATCATGTTAAAAGGGAAGTTAGTCAGAGAAGGTCACATACTGTATATGTATATTTCATCTATATGAAATGCCCCAAGCAAACATATCTACAGGGACAGAAAATTGATTAGTGATTGCCTAGGGCTGCACAGATGAGAAGGAATAGGAGGGAGGATTAAGGATCATGGGGTTCCTTTAAGATAACTAAAATATTTCCAGTTGGTTGGGCTGTGAATATACTCAAACCATTGAATTTTACCTGCTCACTGGGGAGATAAAATAAAACATGGATTATCTCTCAACAAACACATCATTAAAGAAAAAGCTTAGAGATAACTGAAGTTTGGAAAACCAAGCACAGCACTCTTGGCTTTGGTTTGGGGCAATGTGAAATCAGAGCTGAGGTAGATGTTTTTTCTCCCTGAAGTTTTAGGGGTCACTCCATGGATTTGGGAATGAGGGTAGCAGAACAGAAAGAAGAACCAGGTGATGGAAAGAAACTGGATTCTTGAGGATGTTGTTTGTATCTGAAACCAGAAATAGCCCACTTTCTCTCTTCTCGTGATCCAATTAGAGATGGACTTTGTACCACTTGGAAGACCCTGGATACAAATACACAACACACCAAAGTGTCCCTTCAGTCAAGAAGCCAAACGTTTTGCTCCCACTGCCACCAGCTCTGATTCCTGTAGCCAATCCTTTTAAGCTCTGTCCTCCTTAGGCTTGTGGATCTTTGCATCAGCAAAATGAAGCCCTGGTAGAGTTAATCCATTCACTTCTCCTATTCTCCTGCTTGGGATGACTCTCTCAGAGTCCCACACTCTCTCCATCAGAACCCTTACCCTTGAGTAAATACAGAAAGTCACTTGAACTGTGAAAATCAGGGAGACCCCAGGTGTCTTCCAACAGAATTGAGTTACCTAAAGCAAGGGAAAAAAAAAATCTCCAAGATTGTTCTTTCAGGTCAGAAGCTATCAAGGAAAAACTGTAGCTTTCACTTCTGGACAGTCTTTTGAGTTTATTGGTATAATTCCTCCTTATTTACAATTGTTGTTATGATCATGGGAGGGAGGGACAGAAAGGGAGGGAGGGAAGGAGTGAGAGACAGACAAAGAGAAGAAAGGGAAGGAAAATCTATTAGAATAAGAACATAGATCATGGCTGAAGTAAAATTTTGAATAATTTTGAAAACCATGTGGTGGGTCAAGGGTATGATGGAAAGGAATTCTTGGGAAGGCTGTCCAGCATACACACAGGAGGGGCCTGCTCAGAAGTAGCCATGAAGGAGAGGGATCTCCAAAGACTGCAAAATCCTCTCAAACTTGGGGTCATATTTTTTATGAAGTTGGCCCACAGATATAGTAGGTACAGGGAAAATGTAAAGCCTTTAGGAATTGCTCTACGGCTCCTCATAGGAAATAGGGAACAGCAGTCTCCCTGGGGCTTTACCTAGCATGAAGAATATGAGGGAAGAACGAATCACTGAAGAGCCTCGTGACAAGAGCAGTCGTACCTCTGAGGGGTTGCGGCAGACCCAACAACACAAAGATAGTTAAGAGGAGGTAGTGATGCACTCTCCAGCCACTCGCCAGCCAGTGGAGCTGCCCCCTGAAAGGCTGAGGTGGGGATGAAGGGCGGAGGAGGGACTCGTCTCACTCAACCCTTCAGGTGAATCAGTGCTGCAGGGCGCACACCGCACATGGCGGAGGCGGAGCGACTGCCAGCGCAGATGCGCATTTTCCCCTGGCAAATTCCCCTCGGTTGTTGTTCTCCTTGGCAGCTGAACCTTCGAACTAGAAGCATAAAACTGTAGAACAGAGAAAGAATTTCTTCCCTTTGTGACTAAAATAGTTAACCAAGTTCTGGCAGGATTTGTCTGAAATTTGCACAGTAAGCAGACGGCTTCTCTCTGCAAGTAAGCACAACATAGTAAAATGGAATAGATGGTGTTTTCCATAGTTTAAAGGAGGGGACTTTGAGACATCAAAACAAATATTTATTCATGATGGAAAACTATACCACGAAACAAGAAAAGATGCAATCTCTCATTTCAGTGTTTTCTGTAAGATTAGAGATTTTGCTTCTTTTAAATAAAAAATCTTACAACCCAGATAGATAGTTTGCCAACAGAGCATATTTATGGGGATTTACTGCTGCCATTAAGGCAATAAGAGTGGACTTCATACAGCAGAGGATAGAATCTGAATTCAAAAATGAGCTGAAAGAACTATCCTAGACATCAACAAAAGAAGGCAAGAAATAGCAGCCATGAGGAAGAGAGAGAAAGAAGAGAAGAGAGAGGGGAGTCAGAACCAGAGGAAGGGAGCGAGGTGCTAAGGAGTGCACAACCACATGAGAGATTTTAAATGGTGACAGTAGATCAAATGCAGAGAGGTAAAGTCAAATAATTCAAGATGTGATGGAAATTTCCCCTGAGCTGAAGAAAGAAGCTAAAGGCACACCACACCCTGGAAGTCATTCACCTGCTTTGTAAATAAATTTTGTTGGAATGAGGCTGCCCCTGTTTATTGACACCTTGCCTGCTTTCTTTGTGTTGCTATGGTGATGTTACATAGTTAGGACAAAGACCTTGCTATGCCCCTCCCCCGAAAAAACTACGACTGTCCAGGAAAAGATCTGCTGACCAATGCAGAGTCCTTTGGGATATAACTGGCAAAATGTCTAAATTTCAAAGGGAAGTGATTTAAATCTTATAAACAGTCCTCTTGCGGATAAAAAGCAAACAAAGAAATTTGAATTACTGACAGGAGGAGGAAGGAAGAAATTCTACTAGGTCATACTTACTAGCCAATTCTAGTATAAAACGCCTCCAATTCTAAGGACCTAAGGGCTCAGAACTCAACACACACCCAGGCTGCTGCTCTTGTATGTGAGTAATGTGTGGAAGGATTTGGAACCTACACCAGGGCTATTATCCTTGGAAAGTGAAGCAAGGATCAAAGAAGATGCTGGGAAGCTGGAAAGTGAAACACTTGGGCTGGAGAGATAGCTCAGAGGCATAAGCACCTGCCCCTCAAGCACAAGGTCCTGAGTTCAATCCCCAGTACCACAAAAAAAATGAATAAAATAAAATAAACAGATACAAAGAAGAGAAATGTAAGAAAGATGTTATGTAAGAAAACCAAAAAAAGCTGATTTCTTAGTGTTTGCAGTTAACATGATTACAAACAGTATAAATGTTAAAAAATAATCTGGAAAGAGATGACACAACAGAAAATATATATATTTTTTAATTTATTTTTTATTTTATTGAAGTACAAATATCAATCAGACAGTTTCAAGGCACCTTAACAAGACAGATTCGATAAATTAATACATTGCAAACTGTTTTCATAATGTTTTGGTATTGTACAAGGTACATACATGATATATTTACAGATATTATTTTAGCAGATGTCTCATCAGTAAATTAAGAGTGTAGCTGCTTACTAATAGAAAAGGATTGTTGTGAATTCAAGACCAGCCTGAGCTACAAAGTGAGCTTAAGACCAGCCTGAACTGCATAGTGAGACCCTGTCTCAAAAAAGACAAAAAAAAAAAAAGAAAATATATTAATTGTAATATTCTTAGTTTAAAAGCCTATTGGAGCTAGAAAAGGGATTGATGGTAATAAACTGGTAATTACAGCTTCCAACTTTTAGAAGTTATCATGCATTAATAATGAACAAAAATAATGCTGATTTATCAGTTTTTGTTTTTAATCATTTGTTTGTTTCTTTGTTTGATACATGGTCTTCCTATGCAGCTCAGACTCCTAGTGATCCTCTGTGTCAGCCTCCCCAGTGCTGGGATTACAGGCATGTGCCACCACACCCCATTTCGGTGACCAGCTCCATGTGGTACCAGGGATCAAACCTGAATCCTTGTGCTTGCCAAGCAGGCGCTTAGACTACTGAGCTATCTTCCCATCCCTGATGTATTGTTTTTAGCAAAATTTTGTACAGAGTTCTAATATTAATTAGAATAAATTCTTAGAAAGTGGAATTCTGAAAATTGTCATTTAAAAAATCTTTTAATACAATGGAATGTGAACTCATCAGACATATAAATATTCAGTGTCCATACTACATTGTTTCCCATTCTGACTACTATCATTTTACTAGTAACAGTAGTTAAAATAATACTCCTATAGTAGAAATACAAAATTTTTGAACAAGTTCAAGCAAATTTTAATAACCCTCCAATTATTCCTCACAGTACTGCACTTTCAGTGCCTCCTAAGTGCTTCTTGAGCAGGAGGCTTCTCTTCATTTGCATCTTTGTTTTCATGAGAGTGTTAGGTGACATGTCTTCATGGATAGAAATGATCATTTGGGGGGTGCAAAATCACTATTTGGAGTTGAGTTTTATGACAAACAATTGAGGCCCATTAAATAATTTACTCCATGTTTCTATGATAGGATCTCTTGAAGTCACTAAAAGTCATATGCACAAACTCTACTGAATGTATAAACAGCTTCTTATGATATAATACCAGGTGAAGAAGTGAATACACTACCATCTGGGAGGCTATGATGATGTACATCTGTAGTTCTAGACACTTGGGAAACTGAAGCAAGAGTATCTTATCTACTTGCAATACCAGGGATTGAACTTGGAACCTTGCACTTGCTAGGCAGTCGCTTATACCACTGAGCTATACCCTATCCCTGAAGCAAGAGTATCGTTGAATCTAGGAATATGAGAGCAGTCTGAGCAACAAAAAGACTATGGAGGAAAAGCCAAACCAACTAACAAAAAGAGCTATAATCCCAATTTTGGGATAAAAATCATGTATTTTGTACAAACAGTAAGTGTGGCAGACAGTACCAAAAGCATTCCTTGTTTTTCCTTTTATATATTTGGTACAGGATCTCACTATGTAGCTCAGACTTGTAGCGGTCCTCTTGCTTTCAGCCTACCCAGTGCTGGGATTACAGGCGGATGCCACCACACTTAGATTAGGTCATTGGCTCAGCACACACCAGGGCTGGGGCCAGTGCCATATGCAGGACCGTGACTCGAACCATGGTCCCTGTGCTTGTCAAAGCAGACACTTAGTCTGTTGAGCTATCTTGCTGGCCTGCAAACATTATTCCTAAGAGATCAAAATCCAGATTTATTTATTTTTATCCTTTTTTGTGTTCAACTCTTCTATCTAAACTTTTTAATACATAAAAAAGGTAATTATCATGTGAGTAACCTGGACATTTCTTATTTGTTTCTGTAGTATCTAGAATACAGTCCCTATGTTATAAGGCTATGTTGATGTTTAATGAATGAATGAACAAATGATCAAAAGATTGTATTTTCCACAGGCAGAACTACCTCTCTTGGCTCATCTTCTGCTCTTGTGGTTTCCCTAGGCCCCGTACCTGCCAGATCCTCTGTGACTGTGAACCCCTCCCATCTTCATGTCTAGAACTCTCTACCTCCATGCCCTACAGATGCTCTGACCCCTTCCAGTCTAGCACACTGGGGACCCCCAGGTCTCCCAACCCATCTGGTAGTCCCAGGCCCCAGTCTTTTTCCATGGTGTGCACCCACTCAGTCTGGTTCTTCCTTCTATGGTAGGAAATTCCACTGGTGAAAGTTCTTGGCCAAGTACAACTTGAGAAACTGATCCAGACAGTCAACAAAGTTGATGCTATCGTTTTACACTCAGCATTATAGCAAGCCCCACTTCCCTGTGGGTTGGATTCCTTGAAGGGAACTTTAATTTGGAAAAATCACAAACCAATGTGTAGATTGAAAAGATCTCAGGAGTGTAGCTACTCTTCGCCTATAACTGCCAGTGTGATGCTATGTCTGTTTCTAATCTGATTCATGAGTGACAATGTTTTATCAGTTCTTAAATCATTTGGCCCATCACATCTACTTCCCTGGGAACCCGAGGGCAGAAGATACCATTGCACAATGTTCTCTGGCTGAATGGGATTTAGCAGGGCAGTATAGCGTATTTCACCCTATCAAAAACACTGAGATTACATAAGCATAACCTCACCCCAGAGGAAATGCACATTTGAGGGGCAGTGAAACGTAAATAATTATAGATGTAAAACACTAAAAATAGGCTCTGTGCCGCACACAGACAGCCGAGAGTGTGGCACTTGACTGCACTGCTGCCACATATGGCAATATTAATAGGAACTGTGGCGCCATCCCAGGTGTCCCAGTGGGGAGGTGCAAAATGATTCAGACACGAGAGCCAGAGAGCTTTAAAGTGCTTGTGTGCTAGGAAGGCTGCTGCTCCTTTGAGCCTGCCAGGGCCTGTCCAGCTGACTGTGGCCTTCTCTCAGGGGACAGGAAATAAGTCACCGTGCAATGCACGGAAGGTATAAGTTTTAGTGTTTCGCAACACAATAGGCCCACTACAGGTAATAATTTTTTTGTATACTTCAAAATAGCCAGAAGAAAGAATTTTGAATGTTTTCAACAACAACCCCAAAAATGAATGTCTGAAATGAGAAATATGCTAATTGGCCTGGTCTGATCATTACACACGGTAAACACATACTGAAAGAGCACCCTGCACCCTATAAATATGCACGATTGTTGCGTGTCATTTAAAAATTTAGAAATTCAAAGGAAGTCATCAAACAGTGACTGTTATATTGTTACCTTTCATTATGTTGCGATTCAAGCTATTCAGTGTATATAATAGGAATAGCTTGTGCTTAAAAGCTGGTGCTGTAGTTGTCAAAGGACTTTGATCCCTACTATTATTCAATTCAGCCAGTCTACACCAAGGACTGTTTCAGGTGACCTTTTCTACGTGATGATTTAGAGTAACAGGATGTATTATGTCATTCAAGTCTGTGAGTGGGCTGGGTGATTTCTCCCTCTCAGCTGGACAGTCTCCTGGCCTGGCTGAAGGGTCCTGAGGGACTCACACATAGCAGGGATACAGGAGCTCTTGCCTGAGGGCCCTGTGCTCTTCCAGGGAGTCTTAGCTGGCCACCCATGGGCAGAGTTCTCGGGGCCAGTGGAAGCCGCATGGCCCCTTCTGATTTCTCTCCAAAGCTCAGCGACATCAGTTCCTCTGCATCCTAATGGTCAATGCCAGTCAGTAAGACAGCTCTTATTTAGGGATGCAAAAATGGATTCTACTCTAGTTAGGAAGAGCCACACAATTTTGTAGCCAGACTTATCTTAAGACAGAGGGACTGCAATTGATATTTACTTATCTCATTTAAATGTCAGTAGACTCCTGAAAGGAAGAGATTGCTACCTGTACTTTACAAATAAAGAAGCTGAGAACCAGAAAGCGCATGCAACTCCCAAAACCACACAGCTAGAGAGCTGATCTGAATTCAAGAACAGAATCACAAGCCATTTTCTCCCCTTTCACATGAACAGTGTTTTGATTTATTCATGTAATTATTCCTTCTTGACTTCCCATTATGGGTGTTGTTTTGCATTGGACCTAAAATATGTCCCAGAATACTCATGTGTTCAGTGGTGAGGTTTGGGAGGTGATTAGACAATACAAACTCTAATTTCATTGATGGATTAACCCATTGATGACTATCTGAATGCGCTATGAGTCAGGGCCAAGGTAAAGAGAGTGGGTCCCTGGGGCGTAGCCTGGAAGAGCCTTCCAGAGCCTTCCTTTCTCTCTGGGCTTCACCTACTCTCTGCTTCTTGGCTGCAGTGAACAGCTTTCTTCTATTGTGCTATCTCTTCTTTGACCATAGACAGAAACTTCAGACATTGCATTAATACAAACCCTTTTTCCTTTTAGATGTGTGTGTGTCAGTGTTTTGTATTAGCAAAAGAAAACTTAATAACACATGTATTAGTGAAAAGAAGGAGAGAACCCTACAGAAAATCACTGGGTCAGAGAGATAGTGAGGTTAAGCTCAACAACCTAGGTTGTATGGTAATAACAATAAGCTTCTCTTCTGGAGGGCTAACAACCTAAGTTCACAGACCAAGAATTAGAGAAAAAGGAGGGCCACAAGGAAAGCCAACATTTTGGCCCTAGCCTTCCAAGGTCAATTAAGACTCAGGACATGTGAGAACCTGTACTGTAACATCATGTAATTCAGTTGTGTCCCAAATTTTCTGATCAAGAAGATCATGGGGTCAAAGAGGAAAGTGATTGATGATGTAGAGTGTGCCTAAGGAGAGTCACATGGAGAGAAAACATGTTCTCAGGCTTTCTTTTTATTTAATTATTTATTTGTATTTTAACTTGAAGAGTGAAAAATAGAAGCAAAAACAAAGAGAACAAATAACATAAAGAGGATAACATACAATGATACATATGTTATAGATTTTCAAAACATGGATGGCTAATTGTATATATATATATATATATATATATATATATATATATATATATATATATATATATATATATATATATATATATATATATATATATATATATATATATATATATATATATATATATATAAAATAAAACAATCCAACACAGAGCAGCAGTCCACAATAGAAGCGGGTTACCTACAGAAGATGTTGACTTGGCCATTCACAGCTCATTATATTAATATATCTTTACTTTATATACCTCCATTTTTATTCTTTTGTGCTAGATGATTAAGACCAAGTTAAAGCAAGACCTATATAACAAAAAAATGTAACTTTTGTCTTTTGTATCAGATAAGGTCAGTGAGGTACCCTCAGGGTTTATCCTGTAACCCTGTACACCTCTTTGTGGATCCGTTGCCAGTGTCAGCCATGTGGATGAGTCACTGCCATTGCTTGACGAATTTGCTCTCTGTGGAAGCCTGAGAGAAAGTTTTCTCTCCGTGTGACTCTCCTTAGGCACACTATACATCATCAATCACATTCCTCAGATTTATAGCTACATTCTCATGTATTCAATGAATAGAGGGATTTGTTCTACTAGCGTTTGTAAATAGGATATCATATCTGCATCTTGGACAACAAATAACCACTAGGAAGACAGCATGCAATGTGTTAATTATTGACACTGTCCTACCAATTTGGTTTGAAACTGTCTCATTGCTATTTCTTTCTCAATAAAATTATGGAAAAGAAAAAAGGAAAAGAAAATCACTGAGACTGCTGCTATGGGTGGTTATCTCAGCATCTTCTCTTTTCCATTTCATCCCAACCCAGTGTATGAGACCTGTGTTTCTAGCAGGCCCAGAAATACCCATGGGAGAGAAAGAGAGGGAGATTTGTGGTGACGGAAGTGCCCTGTCCAGGGCAGCATGCACTGGAACCGCACTGGCTGGTGCTTGCTGCGTACCACACTCAGCTGCTTGCTCAGCAAGACCTAAAGGAGTGGAGCCTCCCAGACATCACAAAACAGCTGACTTCTTATCTCTCCCTTAAATATGGAGGAGCTGGGACAGGGGCAGTGGCAGGATCCCAATCCCGAGCCATTTGGTTCCAGAACTGATACTCTTACCTCTTTCTCCCTATCTAGCTTTCTCAACCAAAGAGGTATCTCCGGCTAACCCCAGAGGAAACCTGGGGCCAGGACCACCCTTAATCTCCATCTGTGGTGTCTTTGGTCCTGGGCCAGCCTCCCAGCCCCCTTGGAGTTCACTTTTACTTTCTCACTAACCTTGGTGAATCTCTGCAGGTTTCCAGGTTCTTGGCCTCCTACTTTCCAGCCCAGAGCTGTCTCTGGGAAGAAAGAAAAATGCTAAGCCCTAGACCCACAATCTGAGCCCAGGCACCCCCATCCCATGTCATGAGGCAGCAACTCTCCCAGGCGGAGAGCTTTGCAAAGTCATAGAACTTCTGATCTAGGGCCGGTGAGATAACTCAGTGGACTAAGTGCCTACTTAGGTAAGCACAGGAAAAAAAAAAAAAAGTAAGCACAGGGACCAGGGTTCTGATCCCCAGCACCACATGTCTCACTAGCCTTACTCTGGGCATGCTGAGCCAGCCACCTAGACCATGCTGGGGAGACTGAAAGCAGGGGGATCATTATGAGTCTGAGCTGTATAGTGAGACACTGTAACAAGTACGTGTTTAAAAAATGCTCAGATCACTTTCCCTCCGGGTGGCTGCAGGTGTGGGAAGGCAAACCCAACTCGGGGTGGGGGTAAGCAATGATCCTGCAGCAGCTGCAGAGGTTGGAGGTGTAAGGCTGTTCTCCCTGAGAACCCCACAGTCAGACCAATGCTTTCTCCTACACTGCCTAAGTCCCATGCTGCAGAGCCTGCTTGTGAAACACAGTGTCCAACGAGCCATTAACCACGAAGACCTGACCCCAGCTGACCGGAAGATTAGAGGTGTGCTGCACAGCTGCCCCAGTTGTATCTGTTTCCAGGGGCATCCATGGCTCATGAGCAGACAGACTGAGAGGCTGGCATGCAGGAGGTGATGGGAAAGGAAACTCTCCAGACTTTCACTTACCCATTTCTACAAGGTCCATCTTATTTTATTTATTTAAAGCCTAATATTTGTTATGCCAGGCATGACAGGAAGTAGTTTGTATTGTTTTAAATTTATTTTTAGGTTTTTTAATTGTGGCAAAATACGTATAGCATAAGATTTACCCTTTTAATTGTTCTTTTGGTTCATAGCTCAGCATCATTAAATTCATTCATGCTGCTGCACAAGCAGCCTCACCACCCATCTCCAGGACTTTATTCATCCTGTAAAACTGAAGCCCTGCCCTCCCTTAGACAGTATCTATCACCCTTCCCCAGCCTCTCCTGATCCCTATTCTCCTTGTACCTTTATGAATTCTACCACTCCAAGTAGTGCATGCAAGAGGAATTGTATCTGTGCTCTTGCGGCTGGCATATTGGGCCTAACATGGTGTCTCCAGCATTCATCCATGTTTCTGCGCATGTCAGAACTTCCCTCCTTTTCAAGGCTGAATAATGTTCCACTGTGCAGGTATTCCTTGGAGCCATTTCCGTTTCTGGCTTTTGTGAACAGCGCTGCTGCTATCCTGTTTGGCATTCAAGGTAGCAGTGTCAGGAGAAGGGGTCATTACGTGGCATGAATTTCTTTCTCCTGAGACTCAAGTAATTCTCTTTAGAGCAAGCAGTTACAAAAGGCTACCCTCTGTCCCCAACTTTCTTCTTCACATTCTCACTTGCTCTATTTTCTGCCATGCACTGCAGCCTCCTGAGGACCACACCAGGAGCAACACAGATGCCGGCCTTTCCTGTTGAGAACCGTGCTTCAGGTGAAGCTTTCTTCTTGACCAATGACCCAACCTTTGGTATTGTTACAGCAACAGACAGTAAACAAAGACATTCACTATGAACACTGATGTACAAGCTTAGGTGAGATTTTGTCACACTTTAGAACAAGTTTACAGGGTCTATCCAATACTTTCTCATTTTGAAAGGATAAAACCTGAGGTGGAGGGGCAGTAGAACACTTGTGTAAGGTCACCCCCAAAGCTGAGCAGTGTTGGGACTGACCTACATTTCTGATTTGCTAGTCCCCTCTGATCCCACACCCTCCCTTTATATAAGTATCTAAGATTCCAGAAGCAGATACAATTTATGGAATAAATATGAACATAAAAGTAAAGAGTAGATATGCAATTTTATATTTTGTGGAAGAGTTTTAAATTATGCTCCAATGAAAAATAAGAATTTCAAATGTGAAAGACCACCTGGTTTTCAGAGCAGCACGGTGTGCATGCAAGGGATCTCTGCTTATCTCTGTACAGCTGGGGGGACGCCAGACTCGCAACTGCAAAGCGACAGGTCCACAGCCACAGAGTCGCACCAATACCTTGCCTTGGTGTTTCTAGTCAGTGTTGTGCTTTTTCCACTCAAGCAAGAAAACATCAAAAGAGTGAAAGGAAGAAAAACACATTCTGATGAGCAAACCCTGACCCTCAGGTAGAGATGATGTGCAGGACAGAGGTAGGTGTTTAACAGGAACTGTATTGGTTAATCCTCATAAAAGAATTTTTTAATTGCTTTGCAGAAAAAAAAAAAAAAACCCAGCCTAGAATGGCAAGTGAATTGTTACAGGGGTACCAAGCCAGAGAGCTGCAAAGCTGGGATGCAAAGTTTGCATGACTTCTAACCCCTTAATCCTTGTAATTCTGTTGCAGCTGAGGACCGACACTGGTGCAGGAAACAGCTGAGACTCCTGGGCTTCTAACTGTGTGGCCCTCCAGCCTAGGGCTACTGGGCTTTCCCCTCCACTGATGCCTTACCTGCCTACCCCAGTCCCCCTATTTTGTGATTTCTCTTTCTATATAGGAAACTGACTGCAGGAATTTTTTTCTTTCTTTCTGCAATCTTGATCAGTTTCCAGAAGGAACAATTCATCCATACACTCATCCATATGTTCACCATATTAAGTGGGGCCCTAACATGTTTTGGTGATGTTTCTGCTGCTGGCCATATAAATATGAGGCAGACACTGACCCTACCCTAAGAATTCTGGTGGGCCAGACAGACATGGCCATATACTTCTTAGGTGGGTGTGAAAGAAGTGCCATGTTGAAAAATAAAGCCTTGGAAAGCAGTAGAGAAGTTGAAAGCAAGTTGGCTACTTTAGATGAATAGATAAAAGCAGAGAGAGAGCAAAGAAAGACAAAGGGAAGGCTGTCAGGACTGGGGAAGAGCAGAGGGCAGCATAGGTGTAAAAGCCCTGGGGGTGCTAAGAGAAGGATGGCTGGGAAGGAGCAGCTCAGCCAGCAGAAGGGGAGGGAAAAGAGCCTGGGTGTTGGGAAGTGAGTGGCTGCAGAGAGGGGCAGAGCCCTGCCGGCACTTATGGTGGCAAGAACTTCTGGTGTTACAGCAGAGCCACCAAGTCCTGGGAGGACTCCACACAGATTTTCATGAGGAGGGACATAGCTGGAGCCACGGGAAACACCAGTTACTGGCCACACCTCTCCTGAAGGGTGAAAGAAACCCTGGTTCACCCAGTTACCTAGGATGTTTCAAAGAAGAAAGATATATCCAGCAAACTAAAAGAAAAGCCTTTTGAGTGTTGGCATTTGGCCTGGGCATCTTGTCGCACACCTTTCTCAGCCTGGTACCTTCAGATTCTGTTTCTGCAGCTGGTGAGCAGCCAAGTGGGAAGCACAAGGGACAGAGAGGGACAGAGGCTCTGGGGACCTATGGGAGGAGAAAGAGCAGGTGGTAAGGACAGGAGACTCACCCAGGGCTGCCTGCTCTGGAGTCTGTGGGCCTTGCTTCTGTTGGGCAGGAGGGCCTGAGTTAGCTCGCTCATCCATCAGAGAGCTGAGCTTCCCCAATAGCCTCTGCTGTGACTTCCTGGGGACCTCTCAATCGCCCTCCCTTGCAGAATGTGCCTGGACATTTGGTGTTAGTAATTCATCAGTTTTAGAAAAGAAATCCCGTTAGTATGATTAAGTCATCAGGGACGTGGAATAGCACAGCTCAGGCAGGCTTGGTCCTTCTATGTGACAGACACCCCAGGAAGTGGGTATATCTTACACTTACTATGATTTGTTAGTGAGGAGCCAGGGTCTCCATAGCTCCTACCTAGTGAGTGATCTAGCAGTCCTGGACCTGCCCGCTGTCAGAGAAAATCAGAGGAGAAAAGGAGCTTCCACTATTCCAGTTCATGCCAATGCCAGACATGTACTGGGGGGCTAAGAGGAAGGAACAAGATCCAGGGCTCCCCTCCACCCTAGGATCTCTGAGCATGGAAGAAGGGATTGGCATAAACAGCCACACAATTTCTTCCACGATGCAACTTCTGCTTAGAGTGAAACCTTGCTGTGTAAGTCAAGAGGTAGAAACTCTGACCCTTCCCTTTTTACCTGAGTAGGGTTTGTGAGGTACCAGTTAAACAACACCTCAATCCAAGCAGCCAAGAAATGGTCAGTGCTTTACTCAACAAAATCTAAGGTAGAGCCAACAGTGGTGGTGGGATGGTGCATGCCGATACTTCCAACACTCAGTGAGGTTGAGGCAGAAAGATTGCAAATGTGGGCTCAGCTTGGGAAACTTAGCACCTTAGTGACACCCTGTGTCAAAATTTATTTACTTATTTTTGATGTATTTTGTAGGGGGTCTCACTAGGCAGCTTGGACCTTAGTGTGATCCTCCTGTTTTCAGTCTCCCCAGTGCTGGGATTACAGATAGGCACCACCAAGCCTGGTCTCAGTGGCCCACTCAGTGCACCTGGGAGCAGGGCTAGCATGGCATGTGGTGATGGGGATCGAACCCTGGTCCCTGTGCTTGCCTGGGCAGGTACTTACCTATCTCACTGGCCCTAAAAATTTATTCTAGTAATGTCCAACGCTTTTTTCTTTTTTCTGTACCAGGGTTTGAACTCGGAACCTTGTTCTTGCCAGGCAGGTGCTTATTGTACTGAGCCATCTCCTTGGCCCCCTAAATTTAAAAATAAAAAGGCTGAGGTGTAGTTGAGACCTGGGTTCAATTCCCACTACTACAATAAAGAAGTGGAAAAAGGAAGAGGAGGAGGAAGAGAAGGAGGAAGAAGAAGGGAGGGAGAGGAAGAGACAAAAGGAGAGGGAGAGGGAGAGAAAAAGGGGATGAATAGGAAGAAGAGGGAACAGGAGAAGGGAGAGAAGAAGAGACATTTCCTCAGCTATGGTTCCAGAAGCTGGAAGTCCAGCCACATGGTGCCAATATCCAGTGAGGACCTTCCAGCTCCACCCTAACGAAGTGAAGAAGTCACACCAAGAAATAGAAAGAGTGCACAGAGTTATAATCTTTTTATCAACTCACTGATATCACACCAGGGCTCCCCACCATAATGCTAACAGAAAGGCAGACTGTCAGCCAAGTAAGCCGCGCCTCCCTCCCGCAGGCCTCAGACCCAAGACCTCTTCACTTGTGCAGCGTGCTGTAGGGTGAGGCAGACCCACTTTGCTTTGCCAGGTGCACAAGGCCCTGATGCTTTGCCCCAAGCCCGTATTTGCTGATGGGCCCAATCTGGCACAAAGGGTTGCCATGTTAGATGGGAGCATGTCTGAAAAATTATTTCCTGGATCCTTTCTGAAAAAAAAAAGTCTTTTTTTAAAAGCCTGTATTTTATTGGTGCATATATTTTAGACATATATAAAGATACCATTCACCATAGGAAATGTGTACCTGTTCATGACACATCTTTCTTTTTCTTTTGGTTCATAGATCCTAACCACTCTTTACAGAGGATACAAAAAGATCTTGACTCTCAGGGTGAAGTCTAACTGGGAAGATGGCACTCTTACCACTCTGGCTTCCTACACCTGAGGGCAAACCGAGGTGGAAAATGGGAAGCAGAAGAGCCCTGGCGGTCCGCAGAGCAGCTGCTCACACGAAGATGGCAAACGCGAAGATCACAGTGGGTCCCAGGGCTCGGCCCCACTTGCACGGGACCCGGAAGACACCCTTGCCATGAGCCCAGCCCGCTCCACTCCCCCAAACCCTGTCTGGAGAGGAAACTGCGGAATCTGCCACTTGGCATCCGCTGGGGAGGAAAAGAGCCAGATTGACACGTCGTTTCATCAAGGCCCCATTTCCATTTCAGTCATTAAATAGAATTTTGCTTTAAAATGATTAATAAGTTTGAATTCATATAGCAAGTTATAGATTAACAATTGTGGGCCCCATAGGCAAGAACAAAAGAAACTTCATTATTGCATTTCATTCATCAAAGCTCTAATAAGAATGTCATTACTTATGTGCCTTTGCCTTCCAACCCGGAACAATAGGCTACTTCCTAGGACTTTGTGTGACCTAACAACCACCCCAAAAATGAATATGTTCACCTGCAAGGAAAAATATTACCCTGGGTTTACAATGGCCCACTGAGCCATGAAAAGGAACGCTCAGAAATGTCCGACTGGACCTGTAGTGACCTGGCTGGGCGGCCTTAGCAGAAAAGGGGCAACTGAGAGGTCCTGGCTCAGCCCGCCCCTCAAGAAAAATACCCAGATGAAGCTCTGGGAGGTTATATGCCTGTAGTTACTCCAAAAACAACACCCCAAAATAGATGAACCAATGGATCAGGAAGCAATTTTCCTTGGAGGATAATGCCTGCTGCAGTACGCCAGCTGCGTCAGTGATTTACACGCTGGCCCCACAGGTGTTATGGGCGGCCCTCCCGGAGATTCGGCCCTGCTTGTCCAGGCCTTGCGTGCTTCCCACCAATCTGAGGCTGGCTCTGCCATTGATGGCGTTTTTATGCAGACTGTGGTCTCTTTCACGGGGCTGTTGTGTTTTCTCCCAGCTTCCCCCAGCAGCGCACCTTATATGTCTCCAAGGCTCACTCAGTTCCTTCCTCTCTGCCTGAGACATTTTCCATCTCACTCAGCATTTCCAGCAGCCAGGGCCCAGGTCAGCCGCAGTGCTCAACCTTCAGTGAGCCCAGCTCAGCACCCCCTCTGGGAAGGCTGCTCTGCTGCCTGCCTGTGGCCCTTCCTTTGGAGATGCATTCATGGGGCCTGTGTGTAAATGTGAGCAAGCAGCAGCCTGGCATCTCCCAGGAGGGAAGGCATTACAACTTGTACCTAGATGTCCTGCACCAAAGCCTCATGCACTCATAGGTGGGCTTTCAGAGCTGGTGGGATGCAGAATGTGAGGCTGGGATTAGAAGTAACCCTCCATGGGAAGGTTCTTTTTTTTTTTTTTTTTTTTGCGGAACCTGGGATTGAACTCAGGCCCTTGTGCTTTTCAGGGAAGCACTTATTCCACTGAGCCATCTCCCCTGTAACCCGCCATGGGCGTAGGGGGCACTAATCAGCAGACCTACAGCTGGGGGGAATGCAAAGGGACAGAGAAAAGCTGCGGCAGGTGCTGCTGCCCGCCGTGTGCTCCTTGCTGTGTGCTGACTCCTGTCAGTCATGTCAACGAACTGCTTCTCCTCTTCCATGCCTTTCTGTCATGTCATCCTGGACTGCAACCAACCTTGGACTGAGACTTCTGCAAACTATAAGCCAAAATAAGCCTATAGATTTCCTTTTCGTCTGGCGGCAGCCATCAGGTAAGCCAAGATGGGTGCGCACAAGTACATCCAGGAGCTGTGGAGGAAGAAACAGCCCGATGTGATGTGTTTTCTGCTGCTGGCAGTACCACCAGCTCTCAGTGCTCCTCCCCCCACCCGGCCAGACAAAGCTTGCAGACTGGGGTGCAAGGCCAAGCAAGGGTATGTCATATACAGGATTGTGTGCACCACAGTGGCTGCAAACGTCCAGGGGGCAACTTATGGCAAGCCTGTCCATCATGGCGTTAACCAGCTGAAGTTCACATGAAGCGTTCAGTCTGTTGCTGAGGAATGAGCTGGTCGCCACTGTGGGGCTCTGCGAGTTCTAAATTCTTACTGGGTTGGTGAAGACTCCACATACAAATTCTTTGAGGTTATCCTTATTGATCCATTCCACAAAGCCATTGGAAGAAATGCTGACACCCAGTGGATCACCAAAGCAGTCCATAAGCACAGGGAGATGCGTGGGCTGACATCTGCAGGCCGCAAGAGTCGTGGCCTTGGAAAGGGCCATAAGTTCCACCACACCACTGGTGGTTCTCGCCGTGCAGCTTGGAGAAGGCACAATACTCTCGAGCTCCACCATTACCACTAGTAATATAAGATGTTTATAAAATTCATAACCCAATAAAGAATTTAGGACAGTTTAAAAAAATAAGCCTCTCCTATTTATTTATTTATTTATTTATTTTGTGGAACTGGGGATTGAACTCAGTCCCTTGCACTTGCCAGGGAAACGTTTATTCCACTGAGCCATCTCCTCAGCCCTTAAGCCTTTCCTCCTTTAAACTGTGGGAGTCACTTATTTTGTCTCAGCAATGGGAAATGTAACTAAAACAGAAGGGTTCGCACAGCTCCTGCTGTCCTCCAGCAGACCTACTGGGCCAAAGCCTGTGCTCAGCAGGTGATCTACACTGTGAGCAAGGCCACTGGGCCAAGTGGTCAGACACAAAACAGACTCAAACAAAGCTTTCAGTCACCATGGAGGATTGTTGGGAGTGCACTACAGAAACTGACAGGGTAAACTGCCCACTGCAGTCTTCAGAGCAGAAGCCAGAGGAGGTGCACCTCCCGAGTCTTCTGTGTCCCCTCCTCTGGCGTCCTCGCCTCCCTTGTCAGCTCTATGAAGAGAGGCATGAAGCTGTTCTGCAGGATTAGAGACTACATTACCCGGGTCCTGGTGGGATAAGGTGGCAGAAAGGAAGAACAAGGGCTGAGAGTCCTGTGGCCTTGAATTGAGTCCTCCTTCTTTCCCATGTGGGCTGATCTTGGCCCTAAGACTTAGCTTTTCCAGGGGGTCCTGAGGGCATTTGTCTCACAGGGTGCTTATGAGAACACAGTGCAGTAGAACTGTAAGTTTCCTGATGGAGGTTTTGTTGAAGTTTCAGAAATTCACATGTACCTAAAGAAGAGGGCACTAGGTTAGTGAGAATTACTGCCAGGGTGTAAGGCTCTGGAGCATCCATAAATAAGAACTGATCTCTCTCTCTGGGCTTGAATGGTCCTAAAGCTTGTACTTGCAGGAGGAGGCATCCAGTTTAAGGCAGGGGCCCCTGCCCTTCTCTGATCCATTTCAGCTCTGCATCGTGAATCAGCCTCTGCCTACCCCACAATGGCCATTTTCTGAAGCAACCTGCCTCTCTTCTCACTGTTTGCCAACCCTTCTGCTTTAAGACCCACAGCTCCTTGTCCATCCTTCTTCGTGGTTCCTGGTACCCAGAAGAAAGGGGAATCTGATTGGTTAAACTCATCAGCCAATGGGTGACTGTCTTTCTGTCAGGTGTCCAACCTGAAGCTGTTGCTGAAGAGGGGAGGAAGGCTAGAGAAGGGTGACCTGACCTGTGGGTGATTGCTGAAAAGGGGGAGGTTGCTGGACTACCTACACAAAGGCTACTTTGTTATGTTTGTTTAAGTTTTTAACTACTGATCCTTATCTCTGAAATAGGCTATTGTCTATTGATCACCAGTTGCTCTTTGTCCCTGGCTCTCACACTGCAAACTTCTTGAGGTGGGAAACAAATTTCAGACATTGTCAGCCTTTACCCCAATGGCCCTCTTCTCCAAAGCCGCTCTGAAGAGTTCCACCGCTCCCCCATGGCCTCCTTTGCCAGGACCTCCCTTTGTCCATGTATGGCCTCTGAGGACTGCTCAGACCTAAGGCACCATGGCTCCCTTCCTTCCCCCACTCACAAGAGTCTTCTCTCCTGCATCCAGCATCCCTGGAGTGGAAGCTGTACTCCTGCTTCTCCCCAGCTCTGAGTTACTGGAGAAGCCTTCTGCTTTGATGCTGGCCTTTCTCAATTTGAACACCTACTGTGTGGCCAGTAGCCCAAACCAAGATTTCTAGACATTGGAGCAGCCACCCCATTTCCAGTCTTGCCCTTGGGATAAAAACTTCTTTATTATTTGACAAAAATGAATCCCACTCTATCTGCTATGGAGACTTTGTGATATGTAATTAACTAGCCTGAACTACATGTCCCAGAATTCCCTTCTCCATAGGTTTTAGATAATTAGAAAGAAGGCCAATGAGAATATTCTCTGGGGAGATTTAGAGGGTGGAATGGAGGCAGCAGCTATTTTATGGTTCTCAGGAATCTACTGACCCATCTTGTTAGCTAGAGGCAGCAGCTAGGTCTGCAGCCCTTAACTTCCTCTGGGGTTTCCTTTCACACCTTGGGCCAGTGCAGATCTCAAGCTCCTGTGGGACACCATGGCTCTGAGGTCAGAGACAGCCAGAGTGATGCAGGTCCAAGTCCTGTTCCTGGGCTCTGGCTTATGCCAGCCTAGTCTTGCTCTCCCACCTGGCATTCACCTTCTTTCCCTTCCCAGCTGCAATCTACCAGAAGAGCAGCGTGGAGGCTGCTTGGCCAGCTGCCATGGGGAGGTCATAAGCCTAACACACACAGGCATCCTGGTGGGTTTCCTTCTCCCTCTGCACCCTGGCCCACTAACAGCTACCTACTACCACATCTGAATTCCCAGAGCCCTGGACTCTACTCACTTCCCTTCCTTTTATCTACTGGATGGATTTGCTGTTCCTAAATTCACAAGAATTTTAACTTCAGCAAAATGACTCTTTTCAAAACCATTGATAAATTGACCAACTAAAATGATCAGATCCATATTTTTACTGAAAAGGAGGGCAAAGAATACTTTTGCTTCAAGCTGATTTTGCTGGAGAAACACCAACTTTCAAACATATTTAGAAAATTGGAGGGCGTAAGTGCCCACCTTCCCACAGAAGGATGGAAGGACACCACACGCTGGGGGCACGGAGCAATGAAGTCTTCCCTCTGCTTTCATCTGAGTGCTTTGCAGCACTCAGGAGAGAAAGACAGGTAGGGAGGAGCCTCCTTAATTGACAACAGACAGGACTGAGGCTTTGGATCACTGAGTGACGTGCAATAACCTACAAATCAGAGCTCGCAAATTTGGGGCCTGGGAGCCTAGTATAGCCCCTCAGTTCAACCTCATTTGGCACCACGATATTTTCACCTGCTTTGGCTTTTATTTCGAGCTTCTAGTCTTTCAAAAGCAGAAAACTTGTTTCTTCAACAACAACGAAGTGAACAGTAAGTGTCACAGGCATGCCCACCACCAAATATCTGGAAAACATTTAATTTTCTGTTCACTCATCTGCAGAAAAGTAGTGCTTGCTGTTTTGGAGGAAAACAGCTGTGCCAAATGAGGACCTAGCTATCTGGATTCCTCCCCAGCATCAGGGAGCTTGATTCACACAAACCCTGGAATGGCTAACAGAGGGGACACTGGGCCCGGGACTGGGAGTGTCAGTGGGCCAGGGTGTCCTGCTCCTCCTAGAACGAAAGCAGGACTTGTGGGGCTAAGACTCAGATAGGGCAAGGGAAGCTGGAGTGTGTTGGTCACCCCCACTGGAAGGCTTCTCTTGATAGAAAGATGAAAGAAAACCCAAGGTCAGTGGCTCAAAGGGAGCTTGAGAGTGGAAAAGTTTTGCTGTAGAGTGAAACCCTTTTTAATGGAGCTGAAGGAACAAATCTGGAACTGTCACTCATCTTACAGCACCCTGCGCTGTCGTGAAGGAGCTGGCTGGTCGTCAGTGAGTCCCAGCCCTGCTGTTAAACTGGCTGGGTGGCCAGGAGGAAATCTTTCCCTCCCTCTTCCCCTCCTTCCCTTCCATAAAAGGGCACCTTGGACTCAGGGACCGTGGTTCCCCTCCCCAGTTACAGCAGCCTGGTGCGCACCATGCAGCATTAAACTCCCTTTCAGAGCTATTCAGCCTCACTTGATAACCACATGAAAACTCAGCAACTTTGTTCAGTAAAACTCCCCAGTATGAACAACAGCTACTTATTCTGTGTTTGCCCAAGTCGGGCTGGAGGTGGCTTATGGGGTCCTCACAATTACCGTTAATCTACAGATGAGGAAACTAAGCCACTAGTCCAGCTATTCAGATGGAAGTTCTGAAGCTTGGACTCAAACCCATGCAGTCCAGCTCCAGGGTCTGTGCACCAGGCCACCGCTCTGCCATGCTGCCTCCCTTAATGTAGGTCTTGTTTGTGTGTTTGGGGTTTTATCAGCTCAGTGCTGAGGGAATGGGGTCTGCTATGCTGGAGTATCACGTAGTGGTTAATGATTAGGCTGTGGTGTCTAACACCTGGGTTTATGTTTGGTTTGCTACACCACAGAAGTTCTTCAAATGTTAACTTATTCACCTGTAAAATAGGCTAATAATTGTCGCAGCATATAGGGGCACCTTGGAGCTCAGTAAGAGGCTGCCTGTAAGGTATGTCAGCGCCCGGTGTGCAGAATGCATCTGTGTGCCACTACAGACATGGTCTGGAGTGTTCAGGCCCAACCATGCACCAACCTAGAGAGAGCCCCAGCGCACATGGACAATTGACAGATAATACACCATGGTGACTTCACACACGACAAAGGGCCACAGGTAATGATGAGATCAGTGCAGCCAGCTGGGGAGCTTCACGTGGAGGGAGTGAAGGAAGCCAGATGTGGAAGACGCACTCACTCATTATGAAGTTCAGGAGGAGCCGTGCTGAGGGACTGAGGCGTAGCTTAGTGCTAGAGGGCTGGTGTAGCATGTGCAAAGCCACGCATGGCTTCCATCCCCAGCACCAAAGATGAATTAAGACAGAACAAAACTCTCCAAGAAAACTGTTGCTCTCTTCCTCTTTTCCTTGCCTTTCAAAGTTCCTGGGACAGAGTGGGACAAGTATGCAGCAGGTGCTTGTTTGATCTGCGACTGAGTGAGAGCCCGCTGGGTACTGGCCAGCTATTCTCTGAGTGGCTGAGCCTCCTGAATGACTAGACAAAGGAATAAATGAAAGCCTGCTCTTACCCACATGTGGCGAATGTTGCCTGTTCAGCAGTCAGGACGTGGTTCCTGTAGGTTCTGCTCCCCTCCCTTGGGATCCTGAAGTCTCCCTGACAGCATGTTCCACCTCCCAGCTTACTGATTCAGTTGCCCTTGGCAGTGAGGTCTGAGGAAATTGTGTTCTTATGTCACCTCACTGCCTGTTTTCCTCACCTGCTCTGAAGGATGCAGAGGCGAGGATGGCTGTGCCTTCCCTCTGCCCCTTCCTCTCCTGGCAGGAGTCCTGGGTGTTCCCTTGGTCAGAATAGCCCTCATTACTCTGAGTAGAGGCCAGGCCTACAGTGAAGAATGCAGCTTGGAGAAAGCACCCCACCGCAGCACACCAAGCTCTGGCATAAGAAGGTGACATGTTCAAGTCCTTCTTCCTCCAAGGGGTCTCCCAGCGGCCCCCACACCTAACCATTTTCACACCTTCATGATGGAACTGGATGGCAGGATGCTGAGGGACCAGGGAAGGAAGCACCTAAGGCAGCTTCCTACATCCTAACCCAAGGTTTCCCCATCCTGACCCCAGCGGGGTCATCTGGCTAAGCAGAGGAGAGGGGCGCTGGCTCTGTGTTTCACATTGCATGCTCCCAGCGCTAAGCCTACAGGAACTCCCTTGTTCCCCTTGTCATTTACAGCATGAGTCACCACACACTTATCCAGTGGCTACTGTCTCTTCAATCACACCAGTCACTGGTGTATCCTGGAGGCGCCCCATTCCTGTCTTGGGGCTGATGGTTCATTAGTGTGTTTAGTTCATAGGGTGGTTCCGTTGATTCGCAGAAAATAAGTAATCATGGTTTTAATGTGACTCTCTCACTTAAAGTCCTAATTGGTAGGGAATGTGGGATTAGGTGGCTTTGTTCCACGACCAAGAAGCAGGGTTCAGGATCCTTCCACTCTGCTAAGCCAGTCCTCTGCTTATTGTTACCCACATGGTTAAATTGAAAATAGGACATGTAAAAGGTAAGAGGCATTCTCCAAGGACTTGACTGAGAGGCTTGAATACCACTTTTACTTGCATCCTATTGGTCCTTTTTAGTCATAAAATCACATATAACTGCAAAGGAAGTTGGGAAATGTAGTCTCTAGCCAGATGGTACTCTACTCAGATAAAGCTTCGGAATTTTATTACTTAAAAACAAAAAAAGTATGATTTGGAGAGTAGTTTCTGGCACATGAAGAAAGATAACAATACATAAACGATTTTATTGCATAAGTCAGATTAAGATTAGGGAAGGCCTCTGAACTGACATTTCAGCAGAAATTTGAGTGAATTAAGGTCCATGTTTTACCAAAGGAAAGAAAGATGTATGCAGCTGGAGCAAAAATAAAAGGCTCTAGGAGGAGAGACAAGAAGGAACTTGGAATATCAGAGCCAGGAATGACAGCATATAACTGCAGTCCCAGTTCCTCAGGAGGCTGAGGCAGGAAGGGCACTTGAGCCTAGGAGCTCAGGGCTAGCCTGGGGAACAACAGCAAAATTCCACGTCTAAAAATAAGACTCATGGAGATCCTCCTGTCTCAGCCTCCTGAGACTGGGATTACAGACATGCACCATCACACCCAGTTTCAGTAGCTGGCATGGATGAGGTACCAGGTAAGGATCAAATCTTGGTCCTGGTGCTTGCCAGGCAGGCACTTAGACCACTAACCCATCTCCCCACCCCTAAAATAAAATTTTTAAAGAATCTCACTTCAATAAGCAACCACAAAGGGCTGGGCAGATCACACAAAGGGCATTTACTTTATTTTATTTTGAGAATAAAGGATGAGGAAGGGTAGCGTTTAGGGCTTAAAGGTAGAGGCGGAAAGTAGGCAAGAGGCTGTGCATTTGTCAGGCAAGAGAAGAGGCACCTCAGTGTGGTTTGTTCACAGTCAGGTACTGAGAGCACAAGGCCTCCAGCCCCAAGGGCTAAAGTGGAGAGACCTTCAAGACGTGTGTGCACACACACAGCTTCCGAAGAGCCCGGCTTGGCCAGACGCAGCAGCAGGAAGCCATTCTGAGAGCTTGCCTGATCTATTCTCGCTGAGAATGTTTCCCAATATAATTTACAAAATTTCAGTTGGAAATGCATTAGCAGCTGAGCAGTGAGGAACTTCTATGGGGTAAATAGGAAAACTAAATTAAAACCCCAGCTTCAAACACGATCGAACGGCATGTGCAGCCCCTGCAGTCTTCTCTAACCTTTTCAAGTCCAAAGAGCTCTTTTGTTTTACACAGATTATGGGTTGCCTTTCATTTGATTTGGTTTCAGAAAGTTTTTATGGAATCCACTCCGACAAGCTGGTGTGTATGCCCCTCCACACACCTCCATCCTAAAAGGATTTCCAGAGGAGAGAGAGGCATGCATTTCAGACACACGGAGAGCATAAAATAGAGAGATCAAGAGCAAGAATAAGAGAGACCGACAGGCACGGAGACAGAGGAAAGGAGGCCCGTAGAGACATGCAGAGGGCACGATGGAGGCTCTCCTCCTGCCCGCTGCCTTCCACAGTGCACCAGTCGGGTGCAGCTCAGAAGCAGATATGAGGTGGTGGGCCCCTCTGCAGTCCTGCAGAATAAGCAGCCATTGTAATCATGACGGTGATTCCTTCAAGTTGCAGCCCTTTTCAGTCTTGTTTCCATTTGACTTTGTGATGCACAATTTGTAAATATCCACAAGACCACCCGCCCCTTTCTTGTGGGCACCTGTGGGGTGGCATGAGGCCCCCTTGTCTTCCTTGACACAATGCCTTCTTAGGTCTTGTTCTCCTCTCCCAACTTCCCTCCTTCCATTCTAGGATGCTGTGCCTTGCTTCCAACTTCACCGCTGACAGCAGGCTCTGGATCTCTCTCTCTCTCTCTCTCTCTCTCTCTCTCTCTCTCTCTCTCTCTCTCTCTCTCTCTCTCTCTCTCTCTTTTGTTTTTGTATTTTAGGACCATATGAACAGGCATACAGGGTCTTGCTGTGGAGATTGGACTCACAGTGATCCTCCTGTTTACAGCCTCCCAAGTGCTGGGATTACAAGCACACGCCACCATGCCCAGTCTCAATCACCATCTCAGCATGCTCTGGGGGTTGAACTCCTAGGGAATGAACTCTCAGCCCCGGCATCTGCCTAAGCAGGCACTTTAATACGCTGCGCTATTTGGCCAGCCCTCCGAATCTATTCTACAGAGTTACATGAAAGAGTTACTTATGTCACTTTGGAAATTTTAAACTCAAATGACACAGCGTAAACGCACAGCTGCCTCTCCCTTCTCTCCGAAGAAGGGAAGGTGTCTGTGGCGTGGAGGCAGAGGCCCTGGCTGAGAAGGTCTCAGGCTATTGCCAGCCATGAAGCAGCACCGACTTCCTACCCAGCCTCAGTCTTGCCTTTCACAGACCAAGCTGGCAATATTGTGGCATCTATCATATGTCTTCCAGGTGCTAGGGGCAGAGAACAAGTTCCCACCATCACTCCGGCAGGCAGATTACAGTAATCAAGTAGAGATTGATGCGTCAAAAAAAATAATGTAGGAAGGTGAGTGTGTTTTGTTGGTAGCTTCCTTGGGAAAGTAGCAGGGACTGACAGAGACACTCCAGCAGAGACGTAAGTCATGTGGCACAGGGTGACCTTGTAGGTGGAAATGAGTTGACATCTTCAAGGAAAAGAAGGAAATGCCTTCGCACGCTTTTTATGCATTTGCAGATTTAGGTTGGTAAGAAAAAAATTTAAGAGGTTCCCAAGTGTATACTAATTTGCGCTGTTGCCTACATTACTATAGATAATGTAGTGGTTAAATAATATCTCTCCACCAATGAGTCACTTGGTGATGGCATAGGAAGAAAGTCCTAGACTCTGTAGCCTAGACCCTGTGGAACTTTCTGCCTGGAGCTTCCTGTTTCATTCCAGCCAGGATTTTATTCAAGCAGTTTCCCCACTGACCCCTGAGCTTTGCCCAAACCCTGCATAGCTGAAGCAGAAGAAGGCAGGTCTGCATCATGCAGCACCAAGCACGATGCTGGAGGACACCTGGAGGCCGGCCCCAGTGGAGGCAGAGGGGAGCCTAAGCAAAGCCCTAAGCCGTGCCGAAAAGATGTCAGCGGGACTTCAGATGCGCTGTGGTTAATCCTCAGTACTGTGCTCTGCGGTGTGCACAGAGGAATTGAGGATTCTCCACAGTGAGTGTTAAATTTGGAAGTGGCTGCTGCCACCAAAGCCAGATTGGATCACAAAAGTATGTTGGTGCTGCAAAGCTTGCCCTGTGAAACAAGAAAGAAATGCATACAGAACAGAAGTTCTGAAGTCACACATGGACGATTTCCAAAGAGCAGAGATTAGCAATTAATGCTGGACTTTCACTGTGTGTATATCTTATGTGTATGTATGTGAGTGAGTGTGTGTGTGTGTGTGTGTGTGTGTGTGTGTGTGAACATCAATCTTGCGTGCTTCATGGGAAAAGCTACAACCAACTCAGTAATGCATAAAAAGAAATGGTGATTATAAACCTGATATTCTTTTTAATTATATTAAAAAATTAAACCTTCTATAAGCCTGAGAGGGAGAGAGGAGAGAGAAAGAGGGAGGGAGAGAGAGACTTACACAGAGTCAGAAGTGAAACAGCAATGTGGAAAACAGCATCACATAATAGACAATGGGCTAATTTTTATTATTTACAAAGAGCCCTTACAAATCAATATGGAAAAGACAAACAGCCCAAGAGATACATAAGCAAAGTACAAAAACATACAGATAGTGGAGAAAAGCAGCACCAAGTGATGTCAGCAAAGAAGGCCCATTTTAGGCATAATTAACAATATGGAAATTAAACATTGTTATCTTTTTATTTAACAGATCAACAAAGTTTTAAAGTTGGTCTCAATTTGGAGCCCCAGAAGGAGTCCTTGAGACATATTTAAATGTAAGTAGTTGCCAGGTGTGGCGGCACATGCCTGTAATCCCAGCACTTGGGAGGCTGAGGCAGGAGGACTGTTGTGAGTTCAAGACCAGCTTGAGCTACAAAGTGAGCTTAAGGCCAGCCTGAACTGCATAGTGAGACCCTGTCTCAAAAAGACATAAAAAAATAAATAAATAAAATAAATGTAAGTAGTTGAGGAACCCTAGGAAATGACATAAGGGAGCAGGAAAGAGAGGAAGGAAGTGAAGGAAAGGGATGAGGGGAGGGGGCAGGGAAGAGTCCTAAGTAAAGTCAGAAGTGAAACAGCAATGTAGGAAAGAACATCATAACTACAAGCTCTGTATTGTTTGGGGCTTCGTCTGTTTTGTTCCCTGTGGCATCCACAGTGCCTGGAGGATTTCTTGGATCATAATAAATAATCACTGAACATTAATGAATGAATAAAAGTGAAAAGAGCAAGTTGGACAGGGTGGCGCTGGACAGTAATTCCAGTGTATCCGGGAGCCTGAGGCAAGAGAATTCCACATTTAAACTCAGTCCAGACACTTTGTAACTTAGCAAGACCCTTTATCAAAGTAAAGAGAAAGACAAAGAAAAAGAAGGAAGCGTTTCCCAGTTTTGACACCACTGTACACCTTTAAAATATCTGTACAGCAATCCTGAAGCACTTATCCTCCTGTGTTTGTCCCTCTCCTCTGGCTTTAGGATTGGTCCCAGGAGCTGCAGGTGACGGGGTGGAAGTCTCTACAGGTACCAGGTCCCACACCTGGCCCTGTGTCATCACACACCCTTTGCCTGAAGCCTTGCGCACCATCACCTGAGTGGAATTTGCCAACCGTGCCATGTGGGGCTGGGTAGGTGACATCATACATGTGGGGATTCCTTTGCAGCCCTTCTTGGGAAGTGTATATTTTTCCAACTCTTAAGAAATTAGTCAAAAAGCTGAGAAAAATGAGAGGAAAAAGGTGAGAGTTCTCCAGTGAGTATTAAAGCCTAGCAATGAGAGTTCTCCAGTGAGTATTGTAGCCATTGCTCGGTTGAGGGAATCTACTGATGTCAACTGAAAGCAAGAAAAAGAAATGTTGGCACATGAAGTCCAAGATAAAGAATCTTTCTGGGAACCAGGACAGAGCATGGAGCATAATCCACTGAGTCAGTCTTCCTTACAGTCCTGTACCGCTGGTCCTGATTGCTCTTATGGTGAGCTATTCTTGCACAATGAGTAAGCAGTATGCATTGATGTGCATAGAAAGCTTTATTAAGTTCCATGAGTGGACTTCCAAGAATTAACAAAGTTGGAAGCAAAACAACCAGTCACTTACTTATGTGTGTTCAACATTGCTGGAGATTTGAATGTTACATTATTGAAACATCCAATAATATCCACTGGCATTTTCCAGTGTTTGAATATTTTCTAGAAGCAAATATTTTACAGCATCTTTGTGAAGCTCTATAAACACTATAAATTCACTATTTTTATTTATTCAACAATGTCTTTTAGATATCCAGAAGAATTCCTAAGGAAAAGAGTATGAAGAATGTTAGGAGTATTTTAAGACTAACATAATTTGGGGAATTGCAGTTTCTCATTCCCAGGTCCCCAAGACTCCAACTTTGCTGTCACGCTCAGCTTCCAGGTTGGAAGAGCTTTGCTTTGCGTGAATGGTGATGTACTGGGAGGCAGCTTGTGAGCTGCAGAAGCCAAAAACAAACCAGTCACCACAAATATCCTCCGTTACTGACCAGCGGGGGAGCAAGTAGCCCACCACCGCTGGTCAGTAGTGGGGTGTCTGCCAACAGAGGACTCTAACGGTGACAATGGTGTTGACAACATGCGTGTGCATATGGGTATGTGCATGCCTCTTTGTATTTGCCAGATTTTCCACAAACCCTGGCTTCTCTGTTTTGCAAATTTCCTATCTGTAATGTAAAGATAAAGAAACCCTTGATTTCACTCAAACATACTTAGTGAAACCTGAGCCTAGAAAAATTCTGAAGTGCACCTTACAATAACAGCAATGTTAGCTGTGCACCTAGTGTGCTTGTGAACACAGTGTGCATGTTAAGTCATCTCAGTGTCACCGCTCTATATTCCTATATGACAGGTGAAGAAGCTGGCATGGTCCCAAGGAGTTTAAATAGCTCACCCAGAACTGCACCAGAGCCGTCTGGTTCCAGAACCTGAGGATTGGGTGGTAGCAGAAAGCCATGCCCTCCCTGCGCAGCCTTTCTCTTCTTTGTCCCTATAGTGGGCTGCCCAGAATCCAGCCAAAAAGGTGGGCAATGCCCTTCACAAGATCTTTTCTAGTTTAGGTTTAGTTGAAAACCCCTTTATACCACTGCCTGTTCTGGTAGTTTGTTGCAATCTGTAAATTTACAGGGTGTTCATAGCATCTAACAGGACAGCCCTCTAAGACAGAAAAGGCAGGCACCCTTGGCTTGGGATTTGTGGCCAGAAACAAATAGATGGGCCTGAGGTCATACTCCAATTAAATGGCAGAGGCAGCCCTAGAAATCAGGCCCCTCAAGTGTTGGCTCAGGTTTTTGTAAGACACATGAAAGCATTTTGTCAAGTGTGAACATTATACAAATATTCAGTATTTTTTAATGTGTATCTTCCAGTCATGTAGAAAGTAACTGTTCAATAGATCTACTAAGTTGATTATATCTGCTTTATGATTATAGCATTAAAGTCAAGAAAGGACAATAGCAAACCTCATAAATTAGGATTCTGTTTACCTTTCCATTGTTGCTCATTTCTTTCAAGTATGTCTTCTGCTACCTTTAGATTCACACACACACACACACACACACACACACACACACACACACAAGTAGGCATTTGTTAATTACTCTTCAGCTGACCCTGAGGCCCAGAGGCCCAGAAGTACAACGCATATTACAGCTGCCACAGTGCCAGCCCAATCTGCAGCATACATGGAGGCCCCACTCTCCCGTACTTACAGTACTGCCTCCCAGGGCCATTGGCATCTCCCCTGGGTCCCCGGTGCTGCTTCCTGAGCACCTTTAAAATCTGCAATTGCTGTGACCCAGACATTCCAGTTATAACAAGACCCAAATATTTGGCTACATAGCCACTCATTACAACAGTATTTGCAAAAGAAAAAAAAAAAAAAATTAGGACCAGCCTAAAAATTCTGCAACAGGGAATTGGCTCAGTATTAAATGTAGTCCGTGAACTATTCCTTGGCTATTGGAATGTTCTGTGCATGTCAAATACTTTAAGGGCATGAGATAATGTTCATAATATATATTTTTAAGAGGGAAAAAGGGTATAATAAGAGCTGAGGGTATAGCTCAACAGTAGAGCATGTGAGTAGATATGCATGATCCTGGGTTCAATCCCTAACATGCTTCCTCCAAAATCAGGTAATATAACAATGAGAACTCATGGTCAGCTCAAGAGTAATTAACAAATGCCTACTTGTTGTGTGTGTGTATGTGTGTGTGTGTGTGTGTGTGTGTGTGTGAATCTAAGGGTAGCAGAAGACATACTTGAAAGAAATGAGCAACAATGGAAAGGTAAACAGAATCTTAATTTATGAGGTTTGCTATTGTCCTTTCTTGACTTTAATGCTATAATCATAAAGCAGATATACTCAACTTAGTAGATCTATTGAACAGTTACTTTCTACATGACTGGAAGATACACATTAAAAAATACATAGTTGCATATGTATTTTAATTAAGTATACTGTATAGTGTGTATACTGCATAATGAGGTTGAAAATATGCATATTAAAAATTTAACAGTGTTTATTTTCAATGAGATTAATGATGGCTTTATTGTTTATCATTATGCATAGCTCAAGTTTTATAAAAAGCATGTTTACTTGTTTGATGAAAATAATAAAATTCTGTTAAAGTGATGTTGTGCAAGAATACTTCTTTGTCTTCAAGGATATTTATGTTGTAGCTTGGCTGATCACCCTAACAAGTACATATTGTATTTACTGAGCACTTACGTGCAGCCACTCTGCGAAATTCTTGCACAACTTGCTTGCTTCCACCCGTACAAGCATTATGTGAGCAAGTCAACCTTCAGTGTCTTTTTACAGATACAGAATCTGAGCTTCTGAGAGGCTGAGATTGAAACCACCACAAACCACACTTGCAGAAGTGTGGAAGCAGGGACAAGCACCTCGGCGGACGTGCACAGAAGTGTACATGCCTGCACGTGCGTGGGCACACGGCCGTTCACACATTTTCTTCCATGTGTGTGGTGGGAACATGACTTGGGTTTTTTTCTTGGACTTACTTATCTTTTTATTTTTCTAAAATGAGAACATAGACTGGCTTTTTCACTTTTTATAAAGGCAAGTATATCTTAAGATTGGAAAAGAAAGTTTGCAGAGAATCCATCTCTACAAAGATCTATTAAAAACAAAGGTGGGCTTATTCTAGAGGAGGAATGTTCAAAGGAGGTAGTCTCCTAGGTCCTGGAAGATACCCCCTGCCAATCCCCTACAGCAGCCTGCTCCTTTCTCTATTTTGTTTTGTTTTTGAGCCATGGTTTCATTATGTAGTTGAGACTAGCTTTGAACTCTCTAAGTAGCCCAGGCTGGCCTGGAGCCTGAAGCCATTCCCTCTGCCTCAGCCTCCCACGTGGTGGAATTACAGCTGTGTATCGCTGCTCTCTTTCAGCCTGCATCGTGCTTGTATTCCTCTGCTTCCCTCCCCAGAACACCATTCTGCTTCCTGCCCTGGTGCTCAGCGGAACTGGATGCAGAGGCCCAGCTGCCCTGTGTGGGGGCTGAGGGGAGCTTGCTGCAGTTTCTCACTATGCCTTCAGGATCCTTGATGGCCAAGGGGCCTTGGAACAGACAGACCCCTGTAGGAATCGTTACAACGCCAAGGGTAAATGACTTCACCATGCCCCAGTTTGCCTTCTGTAAAATGTGCATGCTATGATTACTATCTCATAGCCTCTGAGGGCTGATATAACTAAGAAATGAATGCCCAGAACTTAGCACAGTTCTGGCTCATAGTGAGTGCTCTATAAAATATTACTATTCATATAATCATGGTTATGATTATCACTGTGATTATAGCATTGTGACATATGGGAAATGATAATTGTATCAATATTTTCTGCTCCTCCCTTCGGCTCCCTACTCTGGCTTGACCTCCTCAAATCCTGATTCTTTTCCTATCCCAGCATCAAAGTCTTCTCTTGTTTCTCCCAGACTGTAATCAGAGTCTCACCATCAAACTCAGTGAATGACATTAATTATTATGAATTTAATGAGGTAATAATGGTTCTGTGTTTGCTTTTAGCAAAGATCTTTGGTGCTTTAATCCCCTAACCTGGGTAAGAGTGGGAACACAGGCTCCATAAGAGGATGACAAGGACCTGGATCCTGAGAGAATCAGGGTCCCAGTGGGAAGAGCGAGCGTGCAGCCTCAGGAACATTTCCTTTGACCTTCTCATCCCTTCTCTTGAAGTTCTAGGCTTCCTGTGTCCCCTACAGTATCTTCAAACATTCACTTGCTGTGTGTCAGGACAAATGCATGTGGAAGTCGTGGAGCTGCTCACACTGCGCAGCCTCTCTGTTATGGCCACAACCTCACACTGTACAGCACTGCCGTTGTTTAAGGATCAGAAAGGACCTCTGAACCAATGCCCAGCCAGCCATACAAGTGGGCTGAGGAATCAGTAAGGCCTAGTACGCATTTTGGGAAGGCATGGCAGGACCAGCCATTCCGAAGCTTTAGTAGTTGGGAAAAGCAGAGCAAAAAATAGGCTGCTCTTAGTCATTGTTGCAAATGTGGGACCTCAAGCCACAAAGGCATTGTTTAGCACGTCAGGGTGACTAACTGGGACATGGAAGCCGGAAGATGCTCCACTCTCAGCACCCCGGTCTCACTGTGTGAACACGATCCTCTGATAGCCGCATTTATGATTTCATTCCTCCAAGTCTGCCTTATTCCACATAAATCATCACCAGTCTCACTGACCCAAATCCCATTTCTTGCTAACCATCTTCAATTTTTCTCTCTTGAGCCTAAATGCAAGTGCAGTAAAAAATATTATGAATCCTTTAGGGTACTTTCCACCAATTAAAAGTGGCATATTAAATTTCTGAAAACCTTTGTAATCTGCAGTATAAAATCACGTTTTATGGTAGCAGATAATTTAGAATCCATAAGCTAATTAAATGAAGTGAATGACAACTGTATTCTCTAGATAAATGATATATCAGTCACAGATAATGTACAAATTTAAGGGACTGGAACCTTTCCGGGAGAAAAACAATGAAAAATTTGAGTTGCAAATGTTGGTCCTTTTACAGAAATCTGACTAATTGTATTAACTGCATAATGGAATTAATTGCTAGAGTCTTTTTGCCTCCAAATCTCCATGGGGCTATGGGAATAGCTTTTTTCTGCTGTTAAGACAGCCACCACTTCATGGTTGTGAGGTGCGCCTTTGACACCCAGGGATCTGGAAATGGTATGCTAGGCTTTCATCTCTGCCTCACATCTCTAGACAAAGGGACCACAGCTACTGATGAAAAAGCACATGGTTTCCAAATTAAGACTCTAAAATCTAGTAACAATGTCCCTTTTTTGGCCCTCAAATCATAGACTGAGCTTATACATTTTATAGGTCAACTAGCGTGGTATAGGGAAGGATTCTGAAGCTGCATTTAGGATCAGCAGGAACAGTGCAATGATCAACTAGAGATGTCTAGGGAGAGAAGTACAGATGTCAGATCTGACCAAGTCCCTCATTTAAGCAAGAAGCAAGTACATAGCTCCATGGTAATGCACATGTTTAGCATGTGCGAGGAATTGAGTTCAATCCATAGCAATTGATCAATCAATCAATCAGTCAATACATAGTCATACTCAGAGATGTGAAGTGATTGCCCAAGGTCAGCATAGCTTTGTTGACCAAAACTTGGGGGAGGTTTTTCCACAGTGCTACCCCTCTGTGTACCCAAGAAGGCCCCAAGGAAGTTATGACCATCCTAAAGACAAAGGCAGCAAACACAGTCTGCACGTACACGATATTAGCAAGGTGTATATACAGTAGGTGTATCTGAATAGTTCTAGAAAGACGGAGGCTTCAAGCTCCTTCAAGTCAAAGCCCACCCGCTTGGGGCCAGGACTGAAGCTCCTCTGATATCAGTTAATCCAACTAATGGTAAGAATATTAACTAAATACTCATTCTGCAAACATGGAAAAAACCCAACAGTATTAGGAAAGCTGAAGTAGAGTTGGCTATCTCATGTACAATAGAAAAAGAGCTTCAGGTCAGAACAAAGAGGCTGACAGAGCTACACGGAAATTATCATAAATTAGATATGTTAGCAGTAAGACTTCATTAATTTATGACTCCTTATATCCTGAACTCAAAGGCAGGAGCTCCCAGGGAAGGGATGGTACCTTACTCTTTTACATGTCAGGGTAAATGTAATATTGAGCACAGAGCAGGTGGGCTTCAGACACTGTGTGGCAGAAAGTGGTTCCTCTGCTTAGTCTGAGGCTGTCAACCAAAGCCCGCAGCTGCGATGCCAGTGTACCATCTAGACCTCTGCAAATGGTGACAGAAACCCAATGCATACCACCTTGAGCACAAAGGGAGAGGTATCACCCATTAAATTAAAATGTCAAAGTTAAATATCATTTCAGTCATGGCTGGATCCAAGAATTCAGAAGTTGGTTATTGGTTCTTGGATTTCTCCTCCATGTTTTGGTTTTTCTTTCCTCTTCTTGGCTCAATTTTCTGGCATACTGATGTGGGTCACAGCCTGACACTTATGGGCTTATATCCTCCCAACTTCAAGTCTATGGGAGGGAGGGGAAAGAGGAGAGAGGTCTAAATATGAGCCTCATGGGGGTTGATGTCAATGTCTGCCCCAGAAGCACTCCCTGTCTGGGCCAGTGAGCCTTGATCGGCTATGCTGGAGCTCACCCCAGTCAATGTGTATTCTCACTAGGACTTGCTAAGCTACCAGCATTTGAAGTAGAGTACATTCTTGGAGGTATGATATGGGAATGGGAGAAACTCAGTCTGATTCATTTTATTGGATAGAATAGTGAGAGATGTTTCCCAAAGGGAAAATCCCTTCTCTGGTACCAAAACCACATTGCTCCATGGAGGTCAAAGAGAGCTGGGGACCTTCCTGAGGAGCACTTCTGTGGGAGTGGGGAGAATGGTAGTGGGACCTAGAAGGAAGTGGTAGGCAGGGAAGGAGCCTTGAGCAGCCCAGCCCAAGTTGGTGGTGAATGCATGTTGACCTATAGGAGAAACCTGGGTGATGCCTCGGTCATGGTCCCCCAGATGGGGAGAAGAGGGTTGCTAGTAAAATCCTCAGTCTGTGTGGTAGGCTGAATGGGGGCTCTTGAAGATGGCAGGTCCTCATTTCTAGAACACCAGTGTTATCTTTCACAGTGGTGCATTTGCAAATGTGAATAAGTTGAGGGACTTGAGGTAAGGAGATAACCCCGGGATTCCCTGGGATAGCACCAACTGCCTGAGTATAAAATGCAGAAAAGAATAACAAGGCAACTATGGAGGCGGACAGCAAGCTGAGGTGACCAAAGGTCAGGAAACACGAGCAAGCTTCAGGAGCTGCAGAAGGCAAACGATATATTCTTCCTCAGAACTCCCAGCAGGAGCGTGGCACTGCTGTCTTGGTTTTCACCATCAATTGTGATTTCAGGCTTCTGGCCTCTAGACAGTCTGACAAGTATACATCATAGCAGAAACACATTGGATGGGACAGAGGTGTCAGCTGGAGCTGTGCTGGGGAGACAGCTCAGAAACACTCGATGCCCACAGACTCTCAGGGTCACACCGTGAGTACAAGTTTTGCCAATATTTAATGTCATCTTCTCAGAACCTGGGACTTGGTGAAAGATGGCTATCACAGGTTTGGGTTATGTGACCAGTGTATGCGCGTGGAAGAGTGAAGCCTCTTAGTCCATCTGAAAGGGCGCATGTGCTACGTAACCTCACCACTGTGCCCTGCTTTCGGAAGGCTGCCAGAGAGACCTTCACCTGGGCATGTGCTTTGCTCTTTAGCTAGCACTCCTAGCCAGCCCCAGGTGGGGACAGAAGCCAAGGTTCGTTACCTCAGCCTCCGTAGGACGCCTCAGTAGCACAGTGTCTAGCACGTCCTCTCCAAGAGGAGGAATATTTTTAATCCTCCTGTGGTACCAGGGATTGAACTCAGAACCCTGCACTTGCCAGGCAAATGCTTGTTCTACTGATCTATCTCCCTGGCCCTTTTAATCCTGTTAATGGGCAGCCTTTCCTTCATTAGCCTGGGGGCAGAGCGATTTCACTACCAAGTATAATGGCATTAACAAAGGCAGCTGATAGGTGCTGGCCATACGTGTGCTGGGTACTGCCTGTTTACTTACCTTTGCAGCAACCTATTCCATCTACCCCAATTAACAGATGAATAAACTGAGGCATAGAGTCAGTAAGTGCCTAGCCCGAGGCTACACAGCCATCGAGCATGCCGCAACCCCAGGCAGTCTGACCTCTGGGCACCCACTGTTAGCCCCAAACCAGGGGTCAGCAAAGCAGGACAGCCTGATGGCCAGGGCCTCACCACCCCTTTGCTTTGTGCCCACTGTTGCCCTGCAGCTCTGCAGGGCTCCACACCCAGAAATCCCCAAGACATTGCTTTTTGTCAGTTTCTCATTCTTCATGCTGCTACTTTTTAGCTGTGTTACTGATGAGAAAACAGCTTAGTAAAATCAATGGTTTTAAATTATACCTTTATGTAGCAAGGATACAAAACAAGCTACAAAACAGAAATACTTTCCCGTGACAAAAAATCAATCTTGCTGATGCTACTGTTCCCGGGGCCAGCCTCCTCCACCCCACCCCCACTTCCCTCACTTAAGACTTTCTCTGCTCTTGCATCTGCCGGCTTTGTATGGACTTTCTTCAGGTTTCTTGTTCGGGAGACTCGTTTTATCTAAAAGGTCAATTCTTTCAGCGGGGCACCCAGCAGAATTGAATATAATTATCCCAATCTCTAGCGTGTAGAATTCATGCTTGAATTCATTCAAAAAATAGCATGCAGTATAATTAACTCAGAGTCCAACCAAATCTATTGAGAAAGCCTCAGGTATCATACAGTTCCACTTACAATAGAACATTTTCATTTAAGGACATTGTACGTATTAACCCAAGTCAGCATCCAATTACTCTGAATAAGTGAATTCTCTGTTCCAGGAATGTAATTTGAAAATGTTGTCATGCAATCTGAGGCAAAAGGTCCTTTTTCATTAATCTAACTCTCATTAAAGTGGAAGCCTGCAGGTTATTTCAAATCCATTAGTTTTAAATACAGGTGATTACAATTCTATTGCACATAAGACAACAGAAGTGTCCATCAAGAAATATTGGGACATTTCGAGGGATGGGACTGGCAGGTGGTTTTTGCTGTCACAACCAAGGATGAGATTTGCTGGCTGATGGAAGGAATGGGAAACTGGTGTAAATATATACCAGGGCTTTTTATCGCACCAGCTGGATAAATCTGTGGGGGCCTGCACGCTCGGGAGAGCTTGCTTCTGTCCTGTCCCCTCAGAATTACTTCACCCACTTATCTTCAGAACCTCAGTAAAATTAAATCTCATCTGTTTCAATTTTCCAGAAAGCGACAGTCTTGGGACACTTCATCTGCCATGATTTGCCTTTCCAAGCCCATCTCTCCACCCCACTCTTCCTTCTTGGCTTCCGACAGGAGGCTTCCCCTCCCTGACAGACTGCCCTAACTGCCCCACTGGCAGTGATTGGTTTTGGTTTTGCGCTCCTCTAACGCTCAGCATGGTATTTCTTTAACATTTTAGTTATCTTTTTATTGGATTCCATTCAATAAAACTTTCAATTCAATAAGCATTTCTAGGAGTTGAGCATGGAACTCAGTAGTAGAAGGCTTGCCTAGCATGTGCAAGACCCTGGTTTTGATTCCCAGAACTGAAAAATACATACATACATTCATACATACATACATGCATGCATATATACATACATAGAAAAAATTAGTTCTTGGGTATCTAGTAGATGTAGTGTTGGACTCAGAGCTAGAGATTGGACAGTGAGTCACAGATGTGGCCCTGCAGAAGCTCAGAGCCTAGTGGGGTGTAAGAAGACAGATGGAGAACCAGACAGTGCCCCTCAGTGCCCCTCAAGTGCTGTGACAGAATGGTGAGGCCTGGGAAAGAAGGTCTCAACCTGAACTTCACACTGGGTTGCTTTAACTGAGACCCTGCAGTGATTTCCCCTGAGTTGCAGGATGAAACCTACCCTGGCCTCATGGCTCAGGGTGGCTGTGGCCTGCCCCCACCCCACCCTGGCAACCTTCCCACCATTACACTTGCTCTCTTACACACACGATGATTTCTCTAATCTCCTTCTTTGAATTTATGTGTTACCTAAGCACTTTTATGCTTACGCTTTTGGTGCCTTTCTTTCATAAGCTCTCCCACTAGTATTTTCTTGTTTTTCCTTTAGCTGTCAGCTGCCCCATGAAGTCTCCCTAACAATTCTGCCTATGCTGAGCCTGGTGGCACAAGTCTATAATTGCAGTGCTGTAGGAGGCTTAGGCAGGACTGCAAATTCAAGCCCAGCCTGAGCAACTTAGTGACTTAGCAAGATCTTATCACAAAACACATTTTTTAAAGAGCTGGGGAGGTAGCACAGTGTGAAAGTACCCAGGGTTCTATCCCCAGAGTCAAAACAAAGCAAAAACAACTTTCTTGGGCATATTTAAGAGTCTGTGCTACTCCCATGCCCCCTCTAAGGCCTTAGCTACCTGAAATATTCAGGATTTCTTTAGTTAGGTTTGTAATCTCTGTTCCTCTTTACTAATGACAGAAAGGAATAGATTCAGTCCACTGGACTTCTCACACAATCTACTGCAGCTCATCCAACACCTAATAAAAAATAGACACTTAATAAATATTTTATTAATAAAAGAAAAAAAGGCTGGGGATGTAGCTCAGAGTAGGAAGCTTGCTTAGTTTATACAAGGCCCTGGGTTTAATCCCTAGTATTAGAAACGCAAGAAGAATGAATGAATAGGATGAGGGGTTTTGAAGGTGGAACATAGTAAGAATTACCAAGCCATAGATACAGAAGGGAGAGAACACTGCCTTGTTCTTCAAGTTGGATCATAGCACTGGGAAAGCTTCTTGCATGACTCCCCAGGATAAGTAAATGTTAAGCAATGTATTTCTGTTGTCAGGTTCACCTCATTCTTCAGGGAGCAGGTAAGGCCAAGGAGGAGCAGAAATAGAAATGCTGGGGTTGGTAGAGATAGCCTGGCAAAAGGGGTCCCAGGGACTTGCCTGTCACCTTGGGAGCCACAGTGTCACACTGAAGACAAGACATTCCCATCCCAAC